>JAAXNX010002626.1:0-12865 GCA_036491905.1 Folsomia manolachei
AAAAGACTAACAAACACTGAAATTCACCTGACAAGAATCAATTCCACCTGCTTCCAAATTGCCTGCGCATAGCCTTAATGGATAAGCATGAGATTTCATTATTATATGCAAATATTAGTACTTTAGCTCAGAACAGCGAGATAAATTGCTTACATGTTCTCCGTAATTTTGCCTTCATATTTCGTTTTGGACGAATTACAATCCACATTTGTGATGATGGGCACATTCACTTTTCGAAGAACTCCTGAAATCGCTCCTCCTTCACTCGTTGCTGTTACAATCAGTGCATATTTTTACCAGAAACTAACTTATTTGACTTATTTATGAATATCTTACTTCCCCAACCTGAAAACAAATTGTTTGTTTAAATTGGATTATAACTCTTGTTCAAAGAAATTGATACATGAGGTTTACCAGCGGCAGTGGCGATCTCGCCTTCAAACGTGTGATTATTTCCGGCCGGTAAGCATGCTGGGATAAAGATGTCGTTCAACGGAACTTGGCTGGCTAATTTTAGCAACTAATAAAATCATATTAATCATCAAGCGCCTGGACGATCACATCTTAAAATGATAATCATGTTCTTAAAGAAAATCGTACGGCAATGTCATTGTCAATCTGCAAATGTAAATCATAACTATTACAATATTTCTAATACATAACTAATATGTAGTGAGAAATACTCATTACATTATTCCGATTGTACTTGGGATGCATAATGATTTTCTCAACATTAAACTGCATTGTTCCTGCAGGTGTTTCGGAATTGGAAAGTTGATCCTCTTGATGGAGACTTACTACAATTCCACTTGGTCTCATGCTACAAATCAGTTTTAGGAATCGCAGTCAGGTTCCCTGGATAAGCTGACTTTCTTCCATATCATAATTCAACTCACCCATCAACACAATGACTGCAAAAACGGAGGAGATAAAATTATCATCCAGTTTAATTACCCGAGTGGAATAAACCAAAAATCCCTTTACCGTGATCTGCTATGAATTGCATACTAATTGTGAAGTTAATTACCTTGCAGTCACAACATATCTGTTNTATGAATTGCATACTAATTGTGAAGTTAATTACCTTGCAGTCACAACATATCTGTTGAAATGTGTAAAACATCAATATTATTTCATTTCTTCTCGGAATAAAATTTATCTAGCTGTTTATGTATTTTTCTCGTACTCATTGTTGATAAGCGTTCCACCACAGTAGGCCGTAAGACCTGTAATTCCTATCCAGTTTTTTCCTGTGTATAAAATGTCAATTTTGTAAGAATCCCAAACGAAATTAAAGGATTCTCCGAAATGCTAACGACTCACGTTGTAGAGCGGCTGTCCTGAGCATACATAAAGGTAAGTAATTGGGGTTGAAATACAATTTAGGTCAACATAATTGACGTTGAAATGACAAAAAATAATTGCATTAATGAACTAACCACGGGTATTCGTTAATCTTTGCAGGCTGAAACAATTATAATAACATTATCATTCTTTTATCATTTACGGTTTCGACAAAGAGTTCTGAAAACGTCTACAAACCTCTCCGCCAACTATTCGGCGTTCTCCTGGTCGTCCACATTCTGAGAAGTAAATAAATTGCTCAGTAATGGTATTCCTACCCAGGATCCAACACACGAAATGTCGCAAAGAATCAATAATGTTTGTGTCGTACCACAATTTGCCCGTCCAACATAATGCTCCACTTTTGAGTTTGCTCCCCGAACAATTCCTGTAATTTCTGGAATTTTATTAATATCAAAATCGAATGGGGTGTCTGATATATTTTGATCTCGTATTTCTGTATCCGGATCGCGTTTTATGGGCTCAGTCAAAAACGGCTTTGAAGTTGGAAAATCTTCAGACCCAGTCCCATGATTATCATGGCCTACAAATTATTGAAAAGTAGAAATTAGTATACACAATTCCCAATAATTCCTCCAATTCATGAATCTCCCCGTTTGTTTTTTAATACCTTGACATCCTTCTTGATGCTCTACGGGATTTGCAAGCACAGATATCCATGCTAAAACTCCCAACAGTAGGAAACGAATGGTGTGACTTTGCATAACGCCAAAAACGATAAATTTGTCCTGCAAGACCTATTTAATCGAAATGCAATGGTAAACTACTCGTTTAAAAATTTGAGGCACTTGCTTATATAACATTGGAAGCTTCTACGTAAAATGATACTAGTTAATTGTTGCCTATATCGTAATAGACGTGCTGATAAGAAAAATATTGTTAAAATGAATAATCATAAATCCAATATGTACTAGTTGACTACGGGTAGTTTCAAATATCTACGCCATTTACAGGTAGGTACTTTTTCAATTCTACCATATTTTATGTCATTCATATATATATGACAAGAAAAGTTCAATAATGTGAATTTCGCATCAAACCAATACTTTTTGCAGTATGGAAAGGTCAAGATTCTCTTAGCCATCACTGTCAGTTGCCATATTTTGATTCATAGAACAGGTATAGTGAATTGATTGTTGCATACATGTGTAGTAAAGCATACGGTACAACAATGAAAATCAAATATTTATTTATTCTTACAAATAAATTATTACGTAGATTTGTAATAAATAAACAACGTTTCAAAATTAGCCTCAATAACAACGGGAATGAAACTGGTCCATCATATTTTATGGCAATTCCGTAAACCCAACCGGTCAGTTTCATCCCTGGCACCAATCCGCTCCCTGCAAAAAATAAATGATGCACAAAGATATCCGCAATTTTTGGTTATGCAACAAATGCTCACTCTGGTATTTGCTAAAATCCAGTCTGGGAATTTTGCAACTCTTGCATAAACTCCTAGAATTTAGAAAATTCAAATTTAGCTCATTAACAACAGTTTTTAAAACATTTGGCGTACCTGGTGAGCCAGGTTGTGCACATCCATATCTGAAAAACACATTTCATTGTCAGTCCATATTCTACTACTCACTAGAATTCTTTAAAAAACAATACAAACCCCCATGACACGATTCCTAAAATATGAAATATACATAGAAAACAGTAATTAATCTGAAATGGTGTACATGAATATTATAGACTGGAAATTACCAATTAAAGTTTTCCGTCCTCCATTATCAATGATGAGCGGGCCTCCGGAATCGCCCTACATATTCATGTTAATTACAAAACTCATTAGCCGTGCATGCGATTTCATAAAAATTGACCCGGAACCAGAATAAGCAAAAAGTATACCTGGCATGAATCCTTGCCACCGCTTGAGAGTAGACCGGCACACATCATATTTGCAGTGATTTTTCCTTGGTACTTGGATTTGGGTGATGAATTACATTCCTGGTTACTGATAACAGGCACAGTAACATGTCGCAGAGTGCTGGACGTTGCCCCACCTTGTGATGTTGCACCCCATCCAGTCTAACAAAATTGATAAGGTTTGTACTCTAAAAATTTACATGCAAAGTTTGAAACTTACGACAGTGGCCTGAATTCCGGCGAAATCGTTAGTGTTGGCAGAAGGCAAGCACACGGGGATGTACGGGCTGAAATTTAATTTAAATTAGTTAATATTTTCATGAAAAGATAGTCGAACAGGTGAATTAGTGGGTTCATACTTTCCTAATGGAATTGCTTGTGCTAATCTCAGCAACTGCAACAAAGAAAGTTACAAATTGGGCATAATTCTTCTACAACCCTCGGCACACATGATTAATTATGTTTTACTCACAGCAATGTCATTGTCAATCTGCAAATGTTAACGAAATCATTGTCAAATGGTAAAAACTTGCTAAAATAATTTGTTGTGTCTCACATTGTTGCTGTTATAATTTTCATGCATTTTGATCGACTCAACACGGACCGTTACCGGTTTAGCTCCATCACTGCCGCTACTAAAGTCTTGTTCATTTAAGACAGACTGTGATTCGACTGGCAGTCTGACCATAAACACAGTGACCTATGCGAATTAGAGGCAAATAAAGGCATAATTCAAAATATAGACGATTTTAACATTAAAATTAGCGAGATTTACTGGCTGTCACAACGTATCGGGAGTTGATTAGGGTTCCTTGAAGCAAAAGAAAATAAATGTCATACAAATGATAAACGAGTGAAATTATAATTTACCCACCTCCACAGTAAGGGCGACCTCCTCCACGGGTAAGACCAACCATCCATGGGTACTGTTTAATAGACGCCACGCTGCCGCCAACAATTCTCCCGGATGGTTTACCACATTGACAGGATGCTCGACTATTCTTATTTTGAATGAATCCTGTGGATAGGTCAATATCTGTTAAATTTGAAGGGTCGAATCCTTCCGGAATTGGGTTAACGGTGGGATAATTGTAATCCGCGTCAGGGCGTGGAAACGGTGTGGAGGGCAAAGGCTCCTCCGAATCAATTGATGCAAATGGAACGACCGTGGTCGCAGCTTCATCGGCCATAGGGTGTGACTCTGTGATAATGTCAACCACTTCTCGTTTTCTTCGTTCAATTTCATTTTCTTGGTCATTAACAAATTCAGTTGTGATGTCTGAAAATGAGGGCAGTTCATCGGCTAAAGGTCCTTGGATATCGTCAGTTACTGCGACAGGGTCATCTTGGCTATGACTTGAGTCAATAGTAGTAAACTCAGTTACCTAAATTGTAGGTGAAGATATCAAGAAACATATGAATACAGGGATTAAATCATTAGGGGGTTATTCCGCTAGCACTGAAAGATCATTGGACTCAAATATGAAAATTAGCTATCGTAATGCGAGTGTGAATTGCCATTTGATGTGGTCAGGGTTTAATCGCATGACTTCGTATGACGTCTTAGCACTTGATACGAGAATGTCCCAAGTCATGACTCGGGACATTTGCAAAAGTCGTAAAATTAGATAAGCATAGCGGGATTTTGTCGTGACCAACATCCTGTCAAATAACAAGTTTTTCTCAATTTTACTACAATTCGGGAAAATGAGACTCGTTTATGCGGAATCCAATGCGCGAGTTGATTGGCCGTACCCAAAAACTGTCTCACTCACTGAACATATAATCCTTTCATTCTAAAAATTATAGAAATCACAGAACGTATTAAAAATCTATATTCTTACCACTTCAATGGAGTAGGATTCAGCATTTCGTATCAACGCCAGATGAAAAAATATGAAGACACAAATTACGGTAAAGAGTTTAGTGAGACACCAAATCTCAAAATTTCCTTACCACTTCAATGGAGTAGGATTCAGCATTTCGTATCAACGCCAGATGAAAAAATATGAAGACACAAATTACGGTAAAGAGTTTAGTGAGACACCAAATCTCAAACTTTTGAGCCTTTGGTGTGCTCATCTTTATTTTTAATTGGTATCGATTTTTTAAATGATCTTAATGATAGTTTTAACACTCCACTACAATAGCTACTGCCAAATATTTTAAAATTGCACACAAAATGTTAGGAATTAGCACTTGACGGGTCTAATGCCGACTGGATGACAGCGGAGGTCATTCTCCCTCTTTATAGAGCCGAATTGAATAAGCAAAGGCATTAAAATAAAACATAGCTGATCTCATCCATCCGAAAGTCGTGAGCAGGAAGACAAAAGCTGTGAATTGAATACCAGTATTTTTAAGAGATGAGATTATGAGATGGGTGCAGGCAAGTCGGTGCATGTTATGTAATTGATCTTGCGACTCAAATCCAATCATTATGTATGCGACCAGAGCTGTTTGGAGTGATAATAATCACTTTTACATGGTACTGCACTGTCAACCATTTGTGCATGAACGGAATTAAAAAAATAATGTGTACATCAATTACGCGTATTTGAAACTTCACTGCCAAATCAGACTAACGAAGTAAGGTAAAGTAAGTATGGAAGTTTATTATATAAAAAATTGTTATGCTGTGCAACAAATAAATGAAATGCATGAAATATTTTGTGCATTAAAAGTTCCCTGGGCTCAAAGTATAGGTATTTATTTATTTATTATTTATTTTGTGTATAAATTGCCTTCTGCGTAAAAACAGCATAAAAATGTATAATGACAAATTTTAAGATTTAACAGAAGTGTTAAATTTCATCACATAACTTTAGAAGATAGGTTAAGCATGCAAATTTCTTGATAAGATGGTCAGGTCAATGAAAAATAGTGCTATCCGAAATTGACAAGGATAGCTTGGGCATAGGTTTTGACTTGATGGCCAATGGGAAGATGTTCGGGTCGAGAGAAATATTCCTTGACAACTTATTGTTCCAAGGACATGTCAACTTCTTAGTTTGTCTTTGATTTCGACTCGAGAATTTCCAATGCATTTTTTGGTAGTCTATACATTAATTTTGAACTAATGTCATACACATTATTGAAATTTATAAATCATGCGGAAAGCCTCGAAAAGAGAAAAGGCTCGGCAGGCTGCAAACGCCCAACCACCCGTCCCCATCCCCGCACCATCTCCAAACTCACCGGAAGTCGAAGAGGATGAAGAAGAGGAGACACAATTTCCAGAGCCCGATGAAGGGGAGGAGGATGAAGTTGAGGAGGAAGAAGAAGAGGATGAAGAAAATGACGAAGATTTTGAGAACCCCAGTGGTATGCATTACTAATTTATGCATTTTGTTCTTCCATTGGAACACTTTTCTTCTAGATTTCAGATTAACAGAAGAAGGTGAAGAAGACCTTGCTTGGGAGCAGAGTCCTGAAGGATCCAGGGTGGAAAAGCCAAAAATTTGGGTCAGAATTAAATCTACGTCCATGGATGGCATGTATGAGATTGGTGATGATAAAAAGGTATGTCGAAAGAGTCTTTTTCAGTTTTTATATTTTTTTATTGACATCTAAAACCACTGTTATGTAATTGTTAATGCAGACACTCAAGCTCACGATAAAGCCGGAGGACAGATTATTCCAAAAGAAATCCGGGAATACGATGTGCTTTTCTTTTGAAACAGAAGGGATTTTCAAGGGACCTGGTCATAGCTCAGGAAGATGTTTATGAAACTGTTGCACAGGAACTTGTGGATAATGCCTTACAGGGAGTTTCCGGAGTTGTTGTTTGTGTTGGGCCAGAGCAGTCGGGGAAATCCTACTCACTTTTTGGGCCCACTGATAACTTTCAGGTATCTATATTCCATTCCATAAGTTATACTTCGGGACTAGTGATCTGATCAATTTTTATATTTCGTAGGATCGTGGAATCTTGCAAAGGGCTTTGGAAGATCTTTTTGCCAAGTTACAAAACAGTCCTAAAGGTGAATATCACATCATTCTGAGCATGTTTGAAGTTCGAAAGGATAAAATAAGGGATCTCATCACGCTCAGTGCTGAAGAGTTGACTAGAGTTGGAGACTTTGGGCCGAAAGTAGGACTAATAAATAACCAAACTAATATATATACTTTTCTTAAATCTAATAATTTCAATATGAGATCCAATTTTGAATAGGGTTTATATTTTGAAGAAGTCGTCTCATTAGACCATGCTCTTGGGCTTGTTTTGAGAGGTTTAGCAGGACAGAAATTATTGCCATGTGATGCTCATCCACCTCAAGCCAAATATCATACGTTAATTTATGTCGACATCCTTGCTCATGTAAAAAGCGAGTCGTGGAGGTCCAGGGTAAATCATCAAATTCAAGGCTTATCACTGAACCACAAGGTTTAACATTTTATTTATTTAGATAACTTTTGCCAAAATCGCTTCAGTACCATCCAAAACGCAAAGCTTGTCAACGTCAAGTGACACAAATCATACGATGAGAAATTCTTCCCACTGTCAACCCTTCAGTGGGCGAAAGGACAATTGCTACTCAACGGATGGAGTTCCAAGAAGATGCTGTGGTGGGCCGCAGGGACCCTTGGCAGAACTCATCAGTGTCCGGAAGGACATGTATTTTTTGGAACAAATGTTTACAAAATTTTACGATGTTCAGAAAATTAATGAGTACTACCACGAGGTATATATAAGTCTTTTAATATTATAAAGACATGATTAATTTAAACGTGTTTTATCTAGCTCGAAAAACTTGGAATGTACATGTTAGTGAAACCCCCAAATAAGAATCCCAGCCAATATTTTCGCCAGAGCAAGTTAGCTCACTGTCTGAAGGATATCATGTCCGAAAACTCCCTTGTCCGTCTCATCCTTCATGTCCGACCGGAACGGGCCTTCCTTCAGTCAACTCTGGAAATAATGAGATTTGCTGAACGAGTTCGATACATGCCTTGCGGGATCAAGACAAAGACTGAGGGTGTCGCAGGTGAAGGAACTTGCGCAGAAGCCGGCGTCAATACTGACCGTGGCGCTCTGGATAAAATTCATCAAGATAAACTCAAAGACGCTTTTAAGACTGCTGCAACAGAGTTCGAGGAGAGGTTGGCTGAATTAGAAGGCAGTTGTAAGGATCAAGTAAAACCCGTGTTTGATGGTTTTAAAGAAATGTGGGAGAACATGTTGGAAAAAGAGTTTGCAGAAGTTAGTCCAGAACAAGGAGGTATGCAAGTTAAGCGTTTTTTTGTATTCAGTTATATGGATAAATTTTAACAAACATATTTTCCAATTCGTTATTTGGCTTACCAGATTCCGTTATTGTGTATCAAAACGAAGAGAATGAAGAATCCGAAGCTCCGTCAGAGCTTGACTTACAATTAGGGGATAGCAAGAAAAGTTTAGCTAAAAACGAAGATCCTTTAAGCCCTGGCGAAAGAAAAAGTAAAAGTAAACGTGGACTTAAGCAAAGCGTGTCGAAGGGAGGTCGTAAAAATCGGGCAGAGTCCAAAGCAAACGTGGATGATTCTGGGGACACTTCTTCCAGTACCGGCAAAAAGAAGGAGCGTGCCAGTAAACCTGGGAGTATTGCTCAAATGACTGAAATAGGTACCGGAAAGGAAAGACTATCTATTTCTACTGCTGTGTCCACTGATAATGGGATAAATACAGACATGTAAGAGATACTTTGACATCCTAGAAATTAAGATTTAAATGCCTATCAGTAAAGTTTTGTTCTTCACAGGAGCATTACGGTGATGCCGGTCGGATCTGCGCAAACCTTGGAAGGAAATACTAATGCAAATCTTCACTTTAAATGCAAATGTTGGCAAAGTTTTGCGCAAAGCGAGGCTGGGAGCCCCCTCATTGCTGAACTTGGAGAAAAACAAAATCTTTTAAAGAAATATATGGCTGAGCACAATGATACCTTGCAGGAAGTTGTGACTGCCTTGTCTAAGCTGGTTGCAATTGAGCTAAATCTAAATGAACTCGAACCCGACCGTCGTTTTAGTGATGACACTGATAAAATGAATCTTTTAACTACGAAAGAGCAAAGGATGGAGGTAATCATTAGAATTATAATGCAATTAGAAACTGTAATAGTTAAAAGTTATTAATTATGTGCAGACAGCAGCACAAGCTAAACAGGAGCTCAAGAAATTGCAAGACCAACAAAGTCGCCTTCGTTCTTTGACAAATGCAGTGGATTCAGTTACACAGGAATGCGACAAAGCCTTTGATCAATTTTGTGTAATTGGAATTGGAACAACTCAATCTGTTTATTGGCTTTTTTAATGGACATTTTTAATGAATTTTGTAAAACGAATTCAGGAGGGCTCGGACGGAATGTCCAAAGTTCGGGCTCCAGTTGACGAGGACTTGGAATTGCGGTATGGGGAAATTAACCGAATCGCGAAAGAAGAAGCTCAAATCTTGATTCGCAAAGCTTTTCCTAGCAGACCTCCATGGACAATGTTTTACTGAAATGATAGCTGTAGTCAACATAATGATTGTAGAATTTGTCAGCGTAATTATTGGTACAAATAGTCGTAACGGTTGGGTGGTAAGGCTTATGCCAAAATAAAATGCAATATTACAAATAAGTAAAAACAAAGTATATTTTTGAAACGTGTTTTGAATTATAAAAAGAGAATCTTATTAAAAAATCATTGTAACTGTCCATTTCAATCTGCAATAATGGACAAATACATATTTATGCCTGTGGGATGTGCATTTTCTGCAACAAACTTCTCAAAACTTTTCCACTTTTTCCCGTTGGCATTTCCGATAAGGCAAAAATACCTCCGCGAAGTTGTTTATAAGATGCCACATTATCTAAAAGTAGAAAACAACAACATACATTTGAAATGATTTAAATATTAAACAGAGTATTATGCATTCAAGTTTTATATACCGTCCAAGAATTTTTTAATTCCCATCAAAGATTCTAATTCAGATGAATTTTCGTCATTTTTTAAAACCACAAATGCTCTCGGAATAGTGTCTCCTCCATCTGGATCTGGCACTCCAACCACCGAGGCTTGTCCCACTTCCGGATGCTTCAGAAGAATATTCTCCAGCTCACTTGGACATATCTAAAATAAAGCATAAAAGTAATTCATGTTAAAAATGAGTCCGGTTTAGTTCTTCTTTCCTATTCGTACGTGATTATTAAAATATTTGAATATTTCCTTGACACGATCCTTCACGTAAATGAAACCATTCTCGTCGTAGAAGCCTACGTCACCAGTACGAACCCAGTGATTTTGAAATATTTCTTTTGTAGCCTGCGACGAAACACAGTTAAATTAAACACGAAATCTTCATAATTTTGTTGACAGAAACATAAATCCTAACCTCCTGTCTCTTAAAATATCCAAGTGAAGAATAAGGTGAACGAAGGTAAAATTCCCCAATTTCACCAGCCTTTAAGCTGAGTCCCGTGTCCAACGCTTTTACCATCAAATCATTTCCTGGAGCCAATTTTCCGCAGCTAAATGGAGGAAATTCTGCAACAAAATGATATTGACCCGGCATGACAAGGTTAACAATGTATTCAATAAACACTGAATAAATATTACTACCTTCCAGAGCTTGACATACGTTCCGTTTTTTGAGTGAGATCCAGTCCGCATTTACGGAAACGAGGCCAACTTCAGTCAATCCATAAATTAGAAACAATGAATGAAGTGATGGAATTGTTTTAACCGATGCCACAGATGACGGCCCTACAACTTGCCCAGCAGTCACGGCATATCTGAGTGACCGTAGGTCATAATTTTGTGTCTTGCCGTCATTTGCCAAACACAACAAAAACTTGGGAAAGGCTAACAAACCATTTACCTAAATATTAGGTACGTCAAAACACATATTACAAATGTGTCTTAACTATGAAAAAATAATTTAGAAAATCATCTACCTTGTGTTTGCAAATGTCTTTTAGAATGCTGTCCAAAGAAGGTTTAGGATTTATGAGGATCCTTCGATTAGCTGCTATGAATGCTAAAGAAATAACAGTCCCTGTGTAATGAGTAAGTCGAGACGTTAGTAAAAATGGAGCTCGGGGTTCATCCGTAAATGGAATTTGTTGAAAAATGAAAATGTTTTTCAACAAAGCCTCATGAGTGTATGCAGCCCCTTTGCTGGATCCTGTAGTCCCACTTGTTTGAAGGATCAAAGCAATATCATCCGAGGTCGAGGTCAAGGTGGACTTTTCCAAAGCTGTGAATCATAGGTTAAAATCATTTAAATTTCATGTGGAGAAAATTAAAATATAGTTGGATAAGCACCTGAAAAAGAACTTTTAAATATTGCAGACAACGAGAAGCATCCAGAGTGTGGTTCGCTAGAGTCTGCAACAATCACTTTTATCGACCATGGAATTGCTGCAATTGCCTCTAGATTTCTGTGCAAGGTTTCATTGTCGCATAAAATCAATTTGACTTCCGACTCTTTGATTCTCTCAACTAGCTCAACTGCAAGTGTAAATCAGAAAACGGATAACATAACATAATAAATAACATATCACATAATTGAAAATTGATTCTGATAATCCAAAAATGGAGTAGTTATAAGTGTCTAACCTCCAAAATCTTCAGGGTAAGAGGACCGAGCAATCCCACCAACTCGCCAAACTCCAAGCAGAAAAATGTGCAACTTTGCGCCATGGGATGAATACAGAACCGTATCTCCTTTTTTAAAACCTTCATGCATCAGCCATGATGCAACACGGTCAGATAAGAGGGCCACATTGTTATAGGTGTAGCTTTCATTCCTGATTGTGTCACCCTATGCGTTTTTGAAATTTTGTTGAAATTCAAAATTATTAACTTCAATGCAAAGTTACATGCAAGCCCTAAGCACACTTACGATACACTCCAATCGACCACCACCACTTTTGATAAAGGAATCTACTTTTTCTAAAATATATTCGGCCACATTCCCAGTTGGGGGAAAGTCAATTTCAATTTCGGATTTTAAAATGGGATCAGACATTTTAAAAAAGTGCTTCACATGTGCCCTTCACAAAGGCCAGCACGATTTGATGTAAAGAATTGCAGGTTGCATTTGACGCATGGCATTGTTAAATTTTGGGTTGATTCATGTTTTCACATTTATATTTAGAAGTAACGGAAACAACCCGTTGACTGACTTCCATGCAATGGGTCAACTAGAAGTTTGATGAGAATGGATGCACTTTTGAACTGGATTTCGTTGTGACTGGACTATAACGGTTTTCCATATTGTTGTGTGTGTAAATAAGAGGAAACCATTTTTGTGATATTCGTGAGAAATACAGACGACTGCAACAATTATTGTTTGCGGTATTTTAGTTACTATTTCAAAGATCTAACCAAAGCCAATATTTGACGTTCTGATTTACAAGAGAGTGATTTATAGCTAGTTTCATCAATGAGGAGTCATCATCCACTACTAACCACATAGCCGTTTCATTAGTCAAAGTATCTGTATTTGTTTTACAACATTTAACCCCAAACAATTAACCACAATTAGAAGCATCATATTTATTCATCGATGAGATCGCTCTAACTATTACTATGAAAGATATCCATCCAGCCCAATTAATCAATGGCTTGGAAAGTATGACGCACTTTTTTATTATTTTCT
>JAAXNX010002627.1:0-12860 GCA_036491905.1 Folsomia manolachei
TTTAAAGTCTTTTATCATTTGATTGGATTAACCTGTCCTTGAATTCTGAACTCTATGCTTTTGAGTTAATGAACCTGGTGAGGACATTCAGGACGAAATGTTAATGTAAACAACTGGATCAATATCTGTGTGGTGGAATGAAATCGCATGACATAAAGTTTATATACGCAATTTACACGACCGGCTTTATTCCTTACATTGATGGTGTACTAGTGCATGATAGACTTTGAATGGACATAATTGAATGTATTTTTCATCAGACCAAATATGGCTTGAATTCAGTAAGAAAGGGCGACAACCTGGATAAATATACATTAGTTTACTTGGAAAATCCGTTGTGGTAAGAATTTCCACTGAAACAATAGTTTATTCGTTTCGTCATATAAGCCGCAGACATTTAGAATATCCGTGGTTATTTGTTTAAATCACCGGTACAGCAATGAATCATACGAATTATTGACAATTCTCAATTTATCATGCTTTTGACACTTTGCAAACAATATAATTAGCTGTACAGCTGCAATCAATTATGTTTTATTGCCATTGATGACGCCATGCACATTCTGTTCATAGATGTATTACAAAAATGCCAGAATATAAGTCGTCTACAGGTAATCCAACTAATTTAACTTTAATCCGAACTTCAACCCGGACTTCCATTAAAATTTGGAAGGTAATAAATTGAAATCAAATGCAAATAGTGAAGCCGGCATTGCTGCGGCTCATTTCAATGCATACTTCAACAAGTTTTTCGTAAATCATTAATACATGTAAATGTAAATAAAAATGGGGCACGGGTTCCATAATTTTACTGAATAAAATGAATTAACCATTCCATAATAGCTAGGTTATGTGAAAGTCATTGCAAATAGGGGGTCAATGTTCCACAGATCAAGTTGACGATTGTTAAATAAATCCAGCATCACCAAGCGATTGACCCTGTAAACATATTTAAATATTTAGTGCTATCGTCATTCGCCATCAGCATTACGTTGAGTATTGCATATTAGTAATTGAGTTAAAATGCTGGTTTAATATTGAAATCATTTGGTTTATCTGAAAATGGAACTGCTGAGTCAGTTAAATTTTATTCCATGCAGAAATTATCAAATAAATACGGAATGGTCATTGCCGGCCGTATCGTGCACAATTTATGAAGTGGATGAGTTTAAACTTTTGCAAGGTGGATTTGAACTTTCAAGTGACAAATATTACGCTAATGTGGGAATATGTGGTTATAATTTATGACACATTAATGGTAATAATAAAACAAGTGCAATATCTGAATCTTCAAACCTTAACTTCATTTGGGCATATAAGTTTTGGTAACGCCAGACTTTCTGGCAGCAAAACAGATATTCATTTATTTATCCAGCTTCTTGTCTTATCTGAATCTCGCGTTACACCAATTTCATCACCAATATGAAACACATGCATTTGTCAATTTTGGTTTGACAATAGGTCAGCTCAGCGTTAACCTCAAATTCATAATAAAAATGTTAAAGTCAAGGCTTAATTAGTGGAAATTAATCAATGCAATTCAATAACCGTTCATCTAACCGGAGAAAAAATAGTTTATACACGGAATGCACTATGCAAAATAATCCTGATTTAATATTTGTGTATAATTATTTGTAAAATGAACTTTTTTTGAGCATGACAAAAATCCTGATGCTAGTCAGTCGTGTGTGATGTGAATGACGAATAAATACTGATCACTTGTAAAAAAGTGATACTGGCAGAGGTTAATTACCTGTGGAAATTCCAAATAAAACAACGGTTCATTAATTTGTACTTAATTGAAAAGCTTATGACTTTTGATTGTGCATTCCATGTTAGCGTTAGATTACATACAACGTATTAAAAACTTTCATAACCCTCAATTTTGATGAAATGTACAAATGCGATTAGATATTATCGTGCAACGTCAGCGAAATATTTAAATGCTATCGGACGGTCACATTTATAAATACTATTTGAAGTGACACGTTTTAAACGAGATTATTCGTACAATTAAACTTTTTTGTTTGACTTTTGTACCAGCGTAAACATCATCCTATTATGCACATTATATCCTGGGTTCGGTAGCGTTGCCTGAATATTAAATGATTTAATTTATACATTTCCTTTCCAGTATTGAAATGCACAACACCAACCTGTTTCAAATGGATATAATAAATGCGCAGAATTAGGATTTTTTGTAAAAAAAATTGCGAGCTTCAGCCTTTAGCTTTCGAATTCACTCTCACCCTCAAATAATGACTGTAGTGTAAATTATCCGGTTGGAAACTTTCACTTGATGTTTTATGATGCATATTTGATTTATGGATATTAATTTCATTGTTAAAAAATGCATCCATGCAGGACTTCCAAAGACAACGAAATCTCCAAAATGAACCAACAATCACAAATATCGTAATGAGTGATTGACACTTTGAAACACACACCAGAACTAGATAGATCATTAATAGGAGTAAATTGGGCTTTAAAGCATGTTTTCAAAATGTTAAAAAATTACTTGAATCCAGAAAATCACAATCACACTCAAGGCGTTAGTCCAGGAAGCTCGAGAAGATCGTATTTTTATGGGGACCCCGATCACCAACTTCACCACCAAATTCCTTACGACATTGGAAATAAATCTGGGGATGAACAAAGCTCTGGAGCCAGTTCTGGAACAAAGCGTTGCAGTAAAAATTGGATTTGGTGTATGCATATTATCCAAAAACACAGTAATAAGCGTCCTGATTTTGAAATTTTGTGTCTTTTCATAGTTGGAATTGCAATCGTGTATTTGGTAGCGATTGGCGTGGTTGTCGCCGTTCTACTCCTGGCCCCTAAGTATCCATCCCTCTACTTTCACAAGGACCCATCAACTATTGGACAGTCTCAGGAAAAAGGTTCCTTTGTCCTTGTTGAGCTCGACCAAGGAATCCCGGAATTGTCTCATGCAGATTATCCATACCCCTTTGTGCAACCCCACAAAGATTCCCAGAGTAGGAGTGCAGTAGACATCCTCTAGTTGATTATATTATAATGCAAAAATGTACAAGCCATTTGTTTCATGTTTCAGAACAATTCGTTCCATCGCCCAGAGACGAGGTCATCCTGTTTGACATCAACCCGCGACGAAAGAGTTGATTCATGACCCCATCTTACCTTTTGCCATAACCTAACGAACTTAAGAATTAAAACCTATAAACCGTGAATATAAAGGATCTAAACTTTTTCCTCATAAAAATTCCCTATCAGGTAATTGCAAAAAACCACATAAACTTAAAGAGACGGGGAAAGTTGAAGAAGAGACCGGCCGCTGATTTCAATTATAATCCACAAACATTTCACTTTCGGTTTTTTTAGTGGAGCTGACATTTGTTTACTTTTCTTCTAAAACTTAATAAGTTTCCGATTGGACATCATGAGTCGTCCCGCAGGTAAGATATCAAGTTGTCGAGTAGAAATATTCCTCAAACCCCTCTCAACCGGGCCTCTTTTCACATTTTTTGTTTAGATATTTATTTAATGAATAATTTTATTTGAATTCATTCGCAGTAATTGCCAGTCGGAGTCTGTCCTCATCCTCCTCCACCACGACGGAAGAAGAGGAGACCGAGTTAACGGAGGAGGATAGAGAAATTGCTCTACTATACGAATTGGAACAAACCCCAGAAATTGCCTGCAGATACACGGAAGGAGATCCGGACTTTGCCAAAGAAATGACTTCAGTCCCTGTCCCTCCTCCAATTGTGACACAGTGGGCAGGACCAAGACCGTTTTATGGTGGTCGAGGAGGAGGAGGAGGAGGTCGAGGTGGTGATCGTCATAATAATTATCAGGATCGTAAACGGCCATATGATCAAGGAGGTCGGACTAGTGATGGACATAATAATTATCAACAACAGGATCGTAATAAACGACCCTACTATGATCAAGGAGGTCGGGGTGGGGGTGGGCATAATAATTATCAAGATCGGAGGTCCGGAGGAAACGCGGATAAGTATTAAGGGATTTTTCCTTATTCTGTTCTAATTATTAATTTTTATTCATTTCATACTCTATTTTTCAATGTTATCATTTATGTTGTACAGTGTAGAGAGACAAATGATTATAAATATTTGTTTGTGCACCTATGTCCTATATGAACACGAATTAAATTAATAAAATGGTTCAGTACAACATAATTCACAGGGATATAACAGTTTCTAACCAAGCCTTCCTTTTTTAATTAAAACTATTTGTGCAGTACAAGAATATAAATATTACAAACAAATGGCATTTAAATGTGAGATCTTGGGGTAGAGAATAAAATTAAGCTAGGAAATTACCCTATTTAGTTCTTCACTTAAATAAATTGTAAATGCAGTACATAGAACTACAAACTTTTTGTAGTACAAATTCATGACAAGCTACTGAAATTGTAAGAAAGTATCACAAATATTTTTTCAACAAACCTTACTTCTTACCCTACTGGCAAAATGGGCTTTTTATGCATATAATCTAAAGTTATTGACTTAATAGATTTATGAATTTAAAGCAATGAACTGTTCTACACCGTTGTTTGAGGCGTTTCTCTTCCCCCTCGTTCAACTCCTCGGTCAACTCCTCCCCCTTTTTTCATTGGAACTGGAAATCTGTCCTTTGTATCTCTCAAATGAGAGCCGTTGTGTATTGTTGACTGTGTCGAATATGACGGATATCTCTGTGGGTCTGGGCGATGACTGTACTTGCCTCCTCGTCCGGAATCCATTGAGTCAATCGTTTTAACGGTTTCAGCATATTCACTCATTTCATCTCCTCCTAAGATTGATACCATATTTAAATCAGTTAATTAGAAGACATATCGACAAATTAATTAAGTTTAGTGTCATACCCATCGATCCCATTCGTAATGGTTCACTTCCCAGCCCCAAGTCATCATATATTCGATCCCTTTGTTTTTTGGCAGTACGCCACAATAAACAGCAAGCGACAAGGACGACAATCAAAATTAGGCAAACTCCGCTAACACTCCAAAATGCAATTTGCAAAGGCTCATTAGGTTCCCACCTAAAACAGGGTCATTTATATTTGCATGTAAATCCGATAATCAAAAAAGTTATATCGTTGTGTTACCAGTATTCCGTCGTTGGCGGATATGTATTCACCAAGAGGCCAACCACTGAGGGCATATACTCGCTCCAAAAGGTCAGCTCTCTTTGTCTATAGTTCCGTTGACAGGTCGAATTATTTGTCCCGTTTAATGCCAAATATTTTATATCTGCCGGAATTGCACGCTCCCAATAAATCCCAAGAATTTCTCGTGGCGTCGGTTGCCCATAATAAGCCATATTTGCCACCGCTGTAAAAAAATAAGCCATCAAATAATTGCCATTGGGTTAATCTGGCAGAGGCTTGGAAAAACCAGCCTTGTCTCAACTTGTCTATAAAAATACGACTGACAACACCGACCAAACGACTTATGTCATAGTTTATGACAATTTAAACCATTGGTTATAATTTTTTTTCATTTTTTGGCATTATGTAAAATAATAAAACGATATAAAAGCAAAGTCCAAACCTGTCATGAGAAAGTTACTCATATTTCGATCCCCTTCAGTCCAGGCAAATCGGTCCACACGTACTCTCTCCGGATAAAATTCAGGATCCATAAATGGAGCCCCAGATAACATATAGTACTCCATCCCTCGTGGCACTTCTCTCCAGAAGGGAAGTCGAAGTCCTTCCAAAGTATAGTTCAACATGTACATGTGAACTTGGATTCCTCGAGCCAGCAGCAATTTTACAGCCTCGTCAATGGGGGCACGATAAAGGGCATCGGAAAGAAACTACAGAAGATCATAAAGTATTCAGGTTTTTTTGTTCAACAAACGATCTGGTGATGATAGTACTCACATCAATATACTCTTCTCGCAAGTGTGTTGTATTTTGAGGATCTGGCCAATATGTGTAAGCGTATCTTAAGGCAGCGAAAACGCCTTCAGGGTTCAGAGTGTAATTATATTTCTTGACCCAAAGATGAATTTGTTCATCAAACCATTCACGCGTCACAATATAATTTGGTGCAATGGTTTTGTTTGCCAATAAAATATCCGCTGCGGACTGACGAGAAAATCCTGTCATGTATTTGACAAATGGATAGTTTCCAGTCTTCAATAGATTGTGGGGAGTATCAGGCAAAAATCTCCAGTCTTCTTCTGTCCAGTCATTATAATAGTCATCCTTTGGTACTCGAAATGTTCGGTCAACAACCGGAGACCATGGGAAAAAACCGACGTCGGGCTAGTAATACAAACTCATAAATGTTTTATGATTTATGATTTAAAAAGATATGCGTTTAATACTCACCTCCAGTTCCAAGTTTGCCAACTCTTGCCAACTTCTGCTTCTGAGACATTGGACCATTTTCCATGAAGTTGTTTCAAAATCTTGCCAGCATCCCATTTTAAAAGAGTAAAGTTGTGTTGTGTTTTGCACCCTGTACTGATCGGCAATTGCTGTATTGAACAATTTGTTAATTTATGAATCGTTATGTCATTCCTTTTTTACTTAAAATTTATGTTATTAGGACGGGTAGTTTGATTTTTATTAATCCTGTAATTAGTGCATTACCTGCCCAGTCAGCGGTCATAGCTCCTTCCAATGCAACGACATTTTTCACCAGGGCCTTTGTTCAGGGGAGAAAGCTGTAGAGAAAGTTGAATTTAGACCCATCTAACATTGACACATTTAGTGCGGGCACGATTTATGTATTGGATTATAAAATAATTACCATAAGCAATCCTGCTGCTGCAGCGCCAGATCCCAGTCCAACTAACGTGATGCGATCAGGGTCTCCATTGAAGCTGTGAATATTTTCATGACACCACTTGAGGGCCATGGTGAGATCTAACATGCCATAATTTCCAGGAGAAAATTCATCCCCAGTTGACATGAATCCCAAACTGCCCAGTCTGAAATTGACCTAGTAAGAAAAGGATTCGTCGTAGTGTCCCCGATTCAACATCTCCGGCCATTCTCTCTAATAAACTTACAGTGACTACGACCAGTTTGTACCATGAAACCAGTTGATGAGGCGGAAACTGATGGGACGCTCCATGAATAAAATCTCCATCATGGATATAGAACAAAACGGGAAATGGGGCCCCCTCTACCCCTGAACCTACATCTGGAGAGTACACATTGAGAAAGAGACAATCCTCATCCACTTGAATGATTCCGGCAGAATGACCAAAATATCGGGCCTAAAACACAAAATTACCATCAACCATATTTCTTAAAATGTTTCATGCAAAGATAGTTTTCCAATTGACATTTACCGGTTGCGGACACGCTGGAGGAACCTCAACTGCTTGGTGCAGTTGCCAACCAGGATGACTTCTCTGTGAATTCATAGATGATAATAAATTAGTAATTTCAATAGCAAAGATTGAAGTGGAGATCTTAAATTGCGAAAATGAAGCTAGCATTTACCGGTGGTCTAAATCTGCCTTCATTTATCGGAGCTGTAAGAAGATCAAGTCTTTCATAAATCAATTTTTTTGTTAAATAAACAATTCTATTAATTATTAAAGTCATACCTCTGGCATATGGAACTCCAACAAAGGAGGATACGACGCCTTTCACTTTGTCAACGTTTGCAATTCCTGGAAATAAAATGAGATTAAAACTGCTAGAAAAAAATTATAGATCTAATTCAGTTTATCGAACCTGGTCTTGCAGGTAGAGGAACCCATGGACCGTCATAAATTTTTGTTTTAAAACCCTGTTGAGTGCAGGTAAATTATTATAGAAATGATTAAAAATCCACCCACTAACTAATTTCATATCTTGTAACTTTAGTTCATCTCTTTTCTTAATACCTGAACTCTTCCAAAAGTGGTCATTACATACACAGATTGAGGAACTTGGTTAATGTCTTCAGGTCTTTGTTGCCCTTGTAAATCTGATCTCCATCTTCCAAGGACTCCTAAATTAGGTTAATAAATTTCAGTTACTGTACAATCTATGTAGCTAAATTTGCAACTTCGGCGTTTTTTAGTTCGTAAGTTGATTTGTTTATTTACGTACCAGGAGCAGTTGGTCTATAAGTAGTAGTCGTCCACTGTAAATGACAATTCATTGAATGCATGGGAAATGCCACTCTTCATGTACAATTTTATTCGCCTTACCAATTCATTCCAAATATTCACATTAGGATAACCAGGGTCAAAGTTTCCTCTCCCAAGTCCCTGGCCTGGATTATTAATAAACGGTGGCAGATTCCTTCGACCCGTGTGGTCAAACGTGGTCCCTGTCCCAATCCCAGAGCCTACTCCAGGGAATGATTGACCATACGAGGAACCCGCTGCATCTCCGCTTGTTCTATCGTATGGATTAACTGAGCCTGGAGGATAAATCCCACCTTGCGGATATCTATTTGAGCTTCCAGGGTAAAACTGTGAGCCATTCTGTTGATATCCTCCCCTACCATCATTCGGTGTGGGTGATAAGCCCGGGTAATTGCTTGGAAATGCGGATTTCGGCCCCACGTCCGGATATCTTTCCGGTCCAAATGGTCTTGATGTGGGTGTAATCCTGCTCCTTGGATCCGTGTCTGAGTAGCTGGGATTATATTGGGGATTTCTGAAATTAGGATCCACATTTCCACCTCTGACCCCACCACTGTCCTCATCCCTCCGATTACCGAATCCATCAACTGGGACCGTATTTGAGTTTATGTTCATGTCTCCACCAACGCCACGCTCTCGATCATACTGATCCCGACCCCGATTTCGGTCGTAGACAAAAGGATCCGTTCCACTGCTCAGATTCCTTTGTCGGTCAAGAGGTGGGTATTGGGAATTTGGAAAAGGATTCCCAAAAGGGTTCAAACCTCCAGGATTCGCATTGTATAAATTCGTATTTTGTCTTGGGTAATTGGGGTCGTTGGGATTTGGATTAGTTACAGGTGGGTATCTACTACTATTGTTATTTGCACTTAAAAACGGATTAGGATTGTTACTGCTACTGCCACTTTGTCTGTTGACCGTGTTACTGCCACCAGCACCACTCCCACCTCCGGCGAAGGGATTCGGAGATAACCAGTTTACTGAGTTGTGATCTGGAAAGTCTCTCAAATCTTTGTCTTGGTATCTTGTATTGTAATTTGTTGAACTAGATAAGTTGTAAAGCTGATTGCCATTATTTCCCCGTTGAGGTTGTTGGAATTGAGAAGAGTTATTGTCCCCTGGAGATCGACCCTGATTGTGTGTTTCATCGTAGTGCTGAGCAAAGGGAACTTTCTGACTAAATACCACGCTTGGAAGGAATGTTATCACGACCAAAATCCAACTCCAATGAACATTCACAAAAAATCTTTTACACGAAATTGTCTTCATTTTTGTGGCTTTGTGGGGAGGTGGAAATTTAAACTTTGCAAAATTTTCCTGCGACATGTCATAATTATTAGATTTCATTTAAAACTTTTGTGTTAGGAATTTATTTCAGAGAGCACTGGTTACAGAAAGTTTTGAATTCAATTATTCAGAGAGTTTGTTCACATTTCACTTTCCCATAATAGGTCTTTCCATGCGATGCATTTCTTTGTCACCACTTTCTCCAACTTGGACCCATAAATCAATAACACTCACGCATCCCAATGTTTGTTGACTATAAGATCGATAATAGAGCAATTCAAATGAGCAGAATTGAATTGTGTTCGGTTTGTTTTGCTTTTTGATTAAACTAAGACGCAGAAACTTTTTGTCATGTGCAACCGCATAATCATATTCGATTAATCCGAAATGAAGCAATGTGTTTTAATTAAGTTTTGGAAGGTTACACCGGGCTTGTAAGCGATAGGTATGGCTGGAAATATAAAATTACATTTAACTCTCTTGCTTATCATTGGCCGCTCGTGAAGGATGACATCAGTATCCGAGAAATGAGTCACGCTCACTCCAAAAATTTGGATGTTATCAACTCACTACGCACAAACCCATGCATTTGTCGTGTTCTAACCCTTACATGGCTGAATTATGTCTGGCACAAAAATGAATTACTTGAATAATGACACCATATTTGCACTTTTTCTGATAATGAATCAATCCATCCATTGAATTATAGTTTTTTTTAAAATTTATACCAACCAAGTCACCTCAAAACGGGTGCCATGAAGAAGGGAGCGGAGCGGCGGAAATCCGTGCACGCAAGAATGCAATAAAAGCATGAAAATACCACTAATTAACTGTTTCTAAACTTAGTTAACCAACGCAGCGTAACGCAACAGACCGATTTAAAATGTAACGAATTCAAACGAGTGTTGTGTTCTTAACCAACAACCACACAACTCTCATACCTGTTACCAGCTTTGCTTCATGTAAATAACCGACATTAATCCGCCTGCCTGCAACTACTAGATATACTACGAAAGGCAAATCGCCACACCTGGGCGAGTCTTATTCCTGCTCTTATCGCACATATAGCATCCACCTATCCTAAGTGCTAAAGAGACGCATTGTTATTTAATATTACTCAACTAACAACGAAGCAAGTAAAGCTAAACAAAACCACTTCGTCACCGTGTTCATCCGTTCATTCTAACCAACCTGCTCACCACACATTAAAAACCAAGCCAAAAAGCAACCCTTTCCCTTTGCTTGTCCATTGCATAATATGAAGAACCAATGCCGTATCACCTATTCTTCAGTTCACTTTTGGTGAACTGTTCATTTTTAACCGATCCCCTGTTTTTTACTCTGCACAGACAGATAGACTGGTGAGACTACTTTACTTTATATCGGTTCCATCGTCCAGCATTTAACAATGAGAAGCACAGTTAAGTACGAGCAGGTATCCTCTTCTGGTAAAAAGAGATTGGATGGATTTTGGACAGGTGAGGCGAAGCGGGGAGGAATTGCATGGGAGTTGGACTGATTCCGTTTCATTCTCGTTTTCAATTGTCTACGCAAGGGTTAGAGGTGAGTTTTGTGTACTCATTACGTTTACCTGTTTACTGAATATTAATAAATCCGAAACTGAATGGACAAAGTAAACGTGTGACGATGAATTGAATAGTCGCAATGTGTGAGAAAGCATATTTATGAAAAATCATTACCAGTGCATTTGAGTTTACTGAACAAATTGAGTGAGACGCATACAACCCCGTTTAATTCTGATAAGTGCAATTGGGCCAGGGATACAGAGCAGATAGATATGAAATCCGATAATAAAGATAACAGCAACTCCATATCATTCATCACAAGCAGTTCTTCCTCTCTACGTTCCAATCCCTGGCAAATTATGAATTCGACGACAGAGATGCATGGAATTTCAACTTTGTTACAGGAAGCAGCATATTATTCATGATGATGCGAAAGAATCTATTGAGAATTATTATTTCCAGCATTTAGTATTCAAATTCCTCATGAACTGAGTAAACTCCCAATTGAGTTGTGATACGCATGCAGCTTTGTTTAATGCAGTGTTGCACTTCCTTTCAAATAATTCAATTGAAGCATGTCAATCCAATAAAATCACACAGTACGAATGGGCTCAAACATTTTTTTGAATAATAATAAGTAATATTTTTTGAGAATACGAAAAAGTTCATAGCCATGTCAAGTTGAAGCTAAAAATTACAGAATCTCAAATTGTGCAAAATCCGAGAAAAATGAGACAAGCCAAGATAACGACACCTTGCTCAAGTTGCCCCATCACTTCCAAAAGCCCGCAGAAGAAGTTGCATAATTCTTTCCTTCGTTTTTTTAACTCCACCATGTGCAGTCTCTGACTCTGACTCTCCCACAATTAGCAATTTATAATTATTTAGTTCTAATCAGTAACAATCAGTCCATCAACTAACACACCACACAATGGAGGAGTATGCTCGGGAGCCCTGGTAAGTATGAGGTCAAAGGCAGCAGTGAAATAGGGATTATTCGGGTGAAACGATTTGACTCGTTGAAGGCGCATTTGCAATGGGTGCCATTGGTGGATCTCTTTTTCAGGCCATTAAAGGTTTCAGAAATGCTCCGGCAGGAATGTCACATCGATTCACGGGCAGTTTAACAGGTTAGGAATTTTAACTCCACCATGTGCAAGTCTCTGACTCTCCCACAATTTATAATTATTTAGTTCTAATCAATCAGAATAACACACCACACAATGGAGGAGTATGCTCGGGAGCCCTGGTAAGTATGAGGTCAAAGGCAGCAGTGAAATAGGGATTATTCGGGTGAAACGATTTGACTCGTTGATTATACTTTGTTTGATTTTCTCTAGCCCTTGGCGAATTGTTGACGATTGTGGGGGCGCATTTGCAATGGGTGCCATTGGTGGATCTCTTTTTCAGGCCATTAAAGGTTTCAGAAATGCTCCGGCAGGAATGTCACATCGATTCACGGGCAGTTTAACAGGTTAGGAAAATTTCCTAACAAAACATTCGTGATTTGGATGGATGGATAAGAACACTGCCTTACATTTTTCATACTGTGTTCACCTTTAGCAATCAAAGCACGAGCTCCTGTGATCGGGGGACAGTTTGCAGTTTGGGGTGGTCTCTTTTCAACGATAGACTGTACCCTTATCAAAATGCGAGGAAAAGAAGACCCTTGGAATGCTATTATAAGTGGAGCTGCGACTGGAGGGATTTTAGGTAAGAAGATTCGAATTTTTAGAAATTTTGATAATGCGATTTTGTGCATCATTGTATAATTTTGATTTATTTGCATTTATATTTTTTCCAGCTGCAAGAAGTGGGGTTGGCGCAATGGCTGGAAGTGCGCTGATCGGAGGAGTCCTTCTTGCCATGATTGAAGGCGTTGGTATTATGTTTAGCCGACTAGCAGCCGATCAGTTTAGACCTTTGTCTCCGGTAAGCT
>JAAXNX010002628.1:0-12858 GCA_036491905.1 Folsomia manolachei
TGCAAAAATAGCGGGATAAAGTTAATTCCATCACTTACTCTGTAATAATCATCATTTGCCGACTAATAGCTTTTAAAACACGAACACGGAAACTATTTTGAACGGAAGTTTGTGAAGACGTCAATGTATTGCCTTATATAACGAAACAAATCATACGAATGCCATGTTTTTCAGTAACATCAATTTATCTGCATTTAAGTGTATGAATTTAAGAATCAAATTTTTTATGGAGTAGCTAATTTTATGAAGATCAACAGCGGCCAAATTATTTCCAAGCATTGTAGTTTTTTAAATAATCAAGTGAAAATTTTTGGAATCCTTATTTAGTGGCATAACCCAAGTTACATGATTAGTAAATGTGATGAAACAAACGGGACTCCAACTCCAAATCAAATGATAGATTACCAAATAGAATTTATAAATTTCTGGAAAGTGGTTAATTTTTATTTCACACAAGGTTTCCCATACCAATTTAGTACCACGGAATTCTTCCCTCATATCAATAAGTCTAGTACATTCATATAGGATAAGAAGTCATTATCGACTCAAAATAGTTTGATTTTATCTAAAATTTTATTCACTCTTTCTCTTTTTTTCTTATTAGAAAGCTATCAATACCAAATACAGGTATGCAGAATTTATTTATTTATTTAGAATTTATTGGAATAGATGTTTAATATATGTAAATAATATCAAATGATATAGAACCTATGGCAAAAGTGTTGGAACCAAAATCAAGGTGGGATGATGCACGCTCTTCGTTTCCGGGAACGAGGTCCACTAAAAATCTTGGCGTCCCGAGACAATGGCTGAAGGTAAATTTCATAGATTGCAAATATAACAGAGTTTTGTGGGCAGGTTTTCTATAATTTATTTGTTTAAAATAATTTTGTTCGTAGCAATCTTTGCCGTCCTCCGGGAAGGACTTTCCCTTTCACAAGCCGCACGAAAATATGACATCCCATACCCAACATTTGTTCTGTATGCAAATAGAGTCCACAATATGCTCGGACCGTCCGCAGATGGGTCATCCAGTTCTGGTGAGTTAAAAAGTAAAGACACAAAAAAAGTTTTGTAATTTCTTTCATTGTATGTCCACAAATTGAAAACTGTCTTTGGAATAATTTATATTGGAAAAACACGAAAAGAATACACTCCTCCCCGAGCAGTGTAATTATGCTGAGGAGATAGCTTTGGTGTGGAAATTCATTTAGTTCCCTAATTTGATAATTTATGCAGGTAACCACAAAAACGAAGGTGCATAATGGTAGCAAACTGTTTAGTTTAGTTTATAGTTTAGCTTATGCATGTCTTCCTTGGGATTGGTGATGTATGTCCATGTCAATGTCATTCAGTGATGTCCTTCTGTTGCTGACCATTTTCTTGGTTTTGAATTATTTAAGGGGCAGCAAAAACTAAAGCCCCCTCATTTCTACACCATTAAAAGCAACTGAATTCTTTAAAAGAGTTTAATTACGTAGAAAAGCTCTCAATTTTTTCGATTACTGTGTGAATTAGTGAGGAGTTGGTTGATGGTGAATATTTCATTTGTTTTTTATACCCACTGTTTTTCTCTGTAAATAAGGATAGTATATATCTACCTAATTCAATCGAGAAATGAAATCGATGGGGTGGATTGTCTCCATCCAGCTACTTTATTTAACTCTTCTTGTAACTAGTATGACTTTACTTTAGATGCATGCAATATCTAGGCGATATGCTATTACATGGGACAATTTTCTATTTTTTCTGTAATAGTTAGATTTATATCAAACCATTTGGACGTGATGTGATGTTTGCTTGCTTGACATTTTTTCTCTTTGTGTCTCATTAAATATTCCTGGAATGAGTGGAAACCAAATGTCCCCTTCATTATTTACCAATTTCCATTTTCACCAAACTAGGAATTTTTTATTGATTGTGTATTGATTGATCCTCTGGGTGCAGAGAAATAAGATAGGAAATTGTTTTAATGTAATGAAATGAAATGGAGCTGTAAGATATTCTATCTTCACGGATGCATCATTTTCTTTAATTTTCAATTAAATGAGAGTTTATCACGAAATGTTGGACGAGCCTGCAAATATTTACTGATAAACTGCATTAAAAATTAAAAATTTTATGTTTAATTTGACCTTTTTTCTTTTACAGATTTGATGTCGGATATGCGCCCGAAGGGAAGGGGAAGGCCACAACGTATTTTATTGGGGACTTGGCCTGAGGAGCATATTCGTGGCGTAATTAGGGCTGTTGTCTTCAGGGATACACAATCGAAGGATGACATTCCCTTCGTCTTCAATCGGGTAATTGATTAAGACATTTATTTTAACAATATCCTGCTACAAAGATAAGAATATGTAAATTAAAAAGAAAATGCAAAAAAATTGCTCATCTTGTGTGGTCTGAAACACATAGATTTTGTTTATATTTGTTTTTTCTAAACAATCGTAAAGTTGAAGTTGAAAGTTTACTGAATTAGATAATGCGCAAAATGGTATGCTGATGGTAAACAGGAGGAATCGTTAGTATTTATAAATATTTCCAGCGTTTTTGCTACTTGTTGGAAAAGGATGTGGAAGTAGAGTTGAAAAGTTATTTAGAAACCAAAGAGTAAATTCAGAGTTAAATAAAATCCCACAAACAAATCTTAGACTACATAAAAACACTCCCTCTTTAACCTAAAAGATTATCTGTGCATGGGAAGATGGTTTCATGGAAGAAATATTATAGTCTCATCTCGTCTTATGTAAAACGAGATGCGTGTATGGAGTTGTAGTCAAAAATAGAGTTAACTTTTTATGTGGATTGAAATCTAAACAGTAAACCAAAGAAGGAAATCTGTTACTCCATTGATGATCTCTGCAGATTGAGTATGCACAAATCCTCCAAACTATTTAAAATTCTAATTTTATTAAAATCTTTAGAGAAAAATTAAAAATGAGACAATTGAAACAATTAAATTTCAGTAGACTGATGGAAAATAAAATAATATTATTACTATTTATTCTGTCATTCCTAGGATGGGACACTCTGCATGCCACAACCCAACAGTGGAGGTAGTGGTGGAGGTACCACTCTGGGACCACGTACCCCCACCCCCTCCACTTCAAACACACCCACACCAAATTCTCAAAATGGTGTGGATATGAGTCTTCATCCTCATTTTGCCTTTTCCTCACCATCCACATCCGCTACGCAAGGGACGACATCCGACGCCCAAAATCAATCTCAACTCCAACTAACATCCACCTCATCTCGACACAGTCACAATAATTCCTCCAATTCCTCCTCTAACAGCAGCTCTCCACTCGCAGCCGCTCTCACAAACGCCACGGCAGCCGCTGCCAATTTTAATTTGAATCTCCAAGCAGCCGCACAATCCCAATTGTTGGCATTTCAACAGGCACAAACTCATTTTCAAAAGGTGCAGCAACAACTCCAAGCACAAGGTCAGAATCAGAATCATGGACGCCGTAGTTCCACTTCAAGTTCGGGAGAAATATCCAAACAAAAGTCCTCAATGTCACAGCATACCCAACTTCCAATTGGCAAATCTCGCAGGATTTTTAAATCCTGGTATGAACATGAAGGGATTTGAAGGGATGAAGGACATTTTTCAGATTAAAACAGAATTGTCCAACTACGATGAGGATGTCATTGAGGATGAGGAAGAGGGCGGAGGAGAAGGAGGAGGAAGTATCCGTATGGGACAGGGAGAGTCTGCTGAAGAACATCAAGACCAAATATTGGAATCTAGTACTGGACAATATGGGAAAGCATTGTCATCAACAAATGCGGGTAATCACAATGTTACCTCGGCAAGTCCGTCATTTCAACAAAGTGCTACTGATCTGAGTCGGAATTCTCCGGATAATAAACAACTGGTCAACAATAAGGACGTTGTAGAGTTGGAGGACGGCTTGGATGGTGAAGATGTGGATCTCGAACCCGTGGCTGTGGTGCAAATGGATCAGGGTGCGAATAAGCCAAACAGTTCGTCTACAACGACCACGCCTAGCTCTGTCATTGTGGGTGTGGGTACTTCAACGGTTGGAGTCGAAGAGACGGGGTCTCAACCAAGATAAAATATGGTAATAGAAGGGTCATGGAATATGTAGGTAATTGGAAAATAAAGCATTACGTTGAGCCAGCCATGAGCATGTAGCACTAGTATTACTAGATTAAAGGATTAATTAAACTAAGATTTAGACGGACACTATAGCTAAATGAATATCATCTCTGCATCCTGGGGTAGAGGACTTCTTCTGTACAGTGCAGTATTAGAAAAATAGGGATAATCCTGTAAAAAAATATAATTAATTGTTCGTAGACAGATACAACACAAAACTAGTCTAGTCGCTTTTCCATAAGTGCAATAATTGTAATGTGTACTAGATATAAAATTTTATGAATTATTTTCTCTTTGTTTAATTCAGCTACGACTTTAACCACTTCTAGTCCTGTTTGCAATGCAAAGGTTTTGTCACTCTCACTCATTACATTTCGACATGAGTCATTGTTAAATCACTATTTAGGAGTTTCGATTCATATCCTTTTTGGCTACGTCATGTATTTAGTAATGCCGAGTTTATATAGATATTTATCATTTCAGTCAATTCCTTCATTCATTTTAAAACAGAACACAGCAAGAAATGGGTTGGACAGGACAGGAAGTTTATATCATAATCAGGGTAAAGGATGATTTAAATTATTAATTAAGAGGTTGATTAATGCATTAATAATCCCAATTAAAATTGACCAACCAACTAACCGTATGAATATTTTAACTCTTGTTTGCTCTTTCCATAACATAACACAAAACATATTTTGATTATATCCGCAGCGCTAAATAAGCTAAACCTATGCATTACGTGTAAATGTATTTCATTGCATGAAATAAAGGGCTGTCAACGCCACGAATGGCTAAAATAAAATAAATGAGGGTTATTAAGACGAAATCTATATTAAAATTACCAAATGTGGAGGGCATTATAAACTATTCAATGGGGTTCGTTTGTCTGTCTGACTTCTTGATCATTTTTAAAATTCAGTTTTAATACATTTTCTCTTTGTCTAAACTATATGAGCATTTGTTATCGCTTGAGATCTATTTTTTATGGTATGCCGAAAACGGTCACAATATACAGCAAGTAACAAAGACCGAATCTTTCTTATTGTTGGGGAGGCAGGGTTGAGACTGGATGCTGACATCCATGTTAATTGCAAAGCAATTAATCGTTTGACCTTTTTGTTCAAAATCAGAACTTTACGAGGTCATAAATTCAAAATTACAAGAGCATCCTAACGGAACTTATTATATCTCACTTGTCACGAGTTTATTATACATAAACTTGCAGCAAGCCAATCTCTCTTCATCGTTCATTTCAATTTAATTATTAATTTACTCATTAAACCAATTCGTTCCTCTTTTATGTTGGGCTGGTCTGGTCGTTGGTTGTGATCGTTTCGAGAAGCATGGCTTGGTCGAGGTCATTTTATTTGATAATGTTGTAAAAGCAATGGAATTCAGCCAACCAAATCAATAGTGGGTTGGTGGTATAGTATAAAGCCTTTTATAAGTCGGTAATTTATTTTAATTATTAAACAGTCTACCGTTTTAATTTTTAATTAAGACAGGAATTATGCCAAGTATGTATATTTAACTTGGTCGAGTTTGAAATGGAATGCCACGTAGTTTTCTATTATATCTTGTTAACTATTCAGCAACAATAAATAATAGTATAGCTCATTATAATGATTATGCAAATGTTATGCAGTATTCAGAAATAAAAGTATTCAAACAAAAACGGTGCACACTCCATACTTTTTTAACTAAGGCTTCACTACAAAATCTGCTATCGATATCCTGCTGTAAATCTTCCAGTTCAAATTGATAGGCGTTTCCTACATTTATGAAGTGAAATACTTAAGGGAAAGGTTGATTTTGAAGTTCGTTTGTAATTTTATTTTCAAAATGCCAATAATACCCATTAATGTTTGCAAACTGTAAAAATGATTATTCCACTACAACATTGCCAGTATAAAAGTGTATCGTTGTTCAGAAACAAGTTAAATATTCGTCAATCTTCCATTACGACCTTCTCATCCTTGTACAACGACATGGTTGCTACCACTGCTGCCGTGAGAAGACGAAGAAGCCGAGGAAGATGAGGTGATAGCTGGGAAAGGTCTGGGTGTTTGAGCAACAGATCCTCCTCCGGATGACAAGAAGACCAATTCTGGTTTCTGATGCTCGGCAGTCTTAATATCGAAATCTGCATTGTAGCTGTGGGAGGTTTTAGCGGGTTGAACTGTAAATTATATCAATAAATGCATTATTACTACTGATCTGTTATAGATTATCTACTACTAAATACAAGTAGTTCCAATAAATTACCATAAACGATAGTCTTGGGCTCCAATGAAGATCCACCGTTCACCTACAAATATTCCAAAGATGCGTTTTTGACTAAGGTCGCGAATAAATTGAATATTATTAAGAACGGATTCATACGCGAAGGGAGTGGTCAAAATGGAGGGATGGGGGTTGGACAAAAATGTATTGCTCTCTCTGCTGAGTGTCGACATTGGTGTTAATGGTATCTCGCAAATGATAAGTTTCAGCTCCGAGGGGATGCTTGCAATGAATAAAAATTCCATTTTCAACTCCACCATCTCGTCCGTTGGAGCAGTGCTAGTGGGCATAAATATTGTAAATTATAACGTCGGCAAAAAGTAACATTTTTGAAGCAATTAAGTTACCTTCGCCCAGATTTCCAGCGCCCGGTCTTCCTCGCCAGCCTATAATTTTTTAGTTTGATGAAGATTCTTGTAAAACATACTAAATTGTGGTTGTATTATGTATTTAAATATTATTGTGGTACCTGAGCTCGTCGTGTTCCTGCCAACACCGTAGTAGGGACCAAAAGGGCCAAAGCGAAAATCTGTAAAAATTTTATTTTAGTTTTTAGTAATTTTTTAATTGTTTAAAAATGAAAATCCCATACCAAGAAACTTTGCATTTTTGTAGAAATGTTGCTGGATAAGATTAGATTGAACTGCTTAGAGTTTTGTGTGTGACAGTTACTTTGAAACGGCCGTTGTATTTATACTAAAAAGGATTAGATAATTTGTATCATTTTACTTCCGCTTCTTGTATCTACTTAAAGTTTCTAGGAACCTTATCTAGATGGGCTATTCTCCATTATCCTGGACTGAATTCAGGGACCTATACACATATATACATATGATACATGAATAGGAAGAGCGTGTGACTCGGAGACCTCCTTTGGGTGCAAATATGAGAAATGTGTTTCACATTTTAGGAACTTCACCTACCTATAGGGCGACGATTTGTCTGTCCGTCTGGATTGCTGGTAATTATTGATACTAAATATTTCCGAAATTTGAAATACGTGACATCCAGGCATCTGTGAGATGTCATCAAGTGCAATTTTTGGACGACAGGGTAAATCTTTACGGCTACGGTCACAGGTTAGAAGATTTTAAAAATAGCAACATAACTCATGTGCGGCAACACAGCTACAGCGGTCAAGTGCTACCACTTAGTGAATTGCAGTTGACCAAGTGTCAAAATTTCGTTATTGTTATAATGGAGCATGATGCGATGCCAAATATATTTGACCCGGACGAGCAGACCACAACATCCTCTACAGGACACACCCACTTGATATGCATATTTCGACTATGGTAAATATCGTATTACCTGTGCATACGAGTACTTCAATCGTACCATGTTTTCCTACTGTTCGGTAAATTGAAGCATGCTGCTGTAGCTCTTTCTTAGATCTGTTTTAATCAATTTATTTTCTTAAATTAATTCCAGTACAGTGTCTCATTCAATTCCAAGTATTCCTCAAAACTTCAAGAAATCCTTGACTGCAATATGTTAACTGAAATCAAGTTGTTCAAGATTATGTTTACATAACTAAGAAGATGAACCTAATAGTAGTTGCACTATGTGCTTCAATAAGTATGTAATCAATGGATGCGTGCTATCCTTATGGACGGTAATGCCGTGTTGTCTGCAAACTGTCGATGACTTATTAATCCATTAATTTTGCAATTAATGTAGCCTTTATATTTGTATTCACCTACAAATTATAGTGCAGGTAATTGCTGCAGAAATCCGAGAAACCTTGCGGTCTAGGACAGAAAATGCATGCCAAGAAATAAATCATGACATGGTTTGACTGACGTTTGGGATCCTGCATCTCCCGTTAAGTATGCAAATCACTGGCGCAAAGTGTGCAGTATGCAAAAATTGTAATTAACTAAAAAGTTAGTAGTTTGTATGTTACTTTGCCGCAGCCGGCTAGCCCAATACAACAAAAGGGAAGCGAGTTCGCTAATTGCACTCAAAGGCCGACTTATTTACTTTGTAATATGTCATTAAACCGTATAAATTATTGGTCTTCACTGACGGAAACAGGAAAGAATTTGACATTTCAATACGCAACAAAAAAAATTAGAAGCCGGTTAAACCTTGGTGTGGTAATGCTTAATTTGAATAAAATACAGATGTAGTCAGGCAGAAATGGGCTTGGTTTAATACTTAAAGTAGTTCAAAAGAAGCGAAGTCAAGTAATTTCAAATTACAATTTATAGTTTTCATGATTTTCTAACTGAGGCGTTGCAAATTAGACGTATGCAGTTGGAGAGTTTTTTTCTTGAATCAAAAGATTGGTTTGATTTAAAAACACCTTGAATAAAATTAGCTGACAACGAGTTGAGGAGTAGTGTCTATGATTTTTGTAATTTGTGGGATAAGGAAAAGATTTAAAATTGCAATACATATGGCCAGTGGAAAGAAACTTGTGTTAATTTAGTGTACTTATTCAAATATTTTTAACTTTCAATTTCTGACAAATGTTTCTCCATTCTCCATACAAATTTTTTAAACCATTTGACGCATTATTATGAAAAGTATATGTACGAAAACGATGAATCTGACATCGGAATTATAATTGTTTTGGTTCATTGTCGGAATAAATGAGGATGTCCGTGCATTACATTTAGTTTTAATTGGCTTATGCTAAATTACAATTTCTTGAACCGTTTTTATATTATACAATTTTGTGCATGTAATAAAAGGAGATTTATAATGCCAGGAGCATATTTGTTCATCACCTTCAACGTCCCCTTAAATGACAAAAGACCGATTTCAGTTTATTGTGACGAACAACATTAATGCAAACTAGACGAAAACGGCAGAATTCTTGGAAGCCATAATTCTTTAGACTGGAATGAAGGTCGAGGTCAAACGTATTTCTGATACTTAGTCAATCGCACAAAGACGAATTTTGTAAACTTGCTTTATACATCACTTAATTGACAACTTCAATTCCATAAATATCACAAAATTCTTAGAATCCTTGACAAACAATGCACAAATTGGGTAAGATTTTACAAAACTAACATATTTTGGTTGTTGGTATTTTGTTGAAACTATATACAGCTTTAATTCATTATCGCTTTGTATACGATATCTATAAACCACAATTCATGTCATGGGGCTATATTTCTTTAATGAAATACTCCATATTGTGCACCCCATATGCATAGATGATGACCTGCTGTGCAATTATAAGTCAACATTGTTTTTTTCATTGTCAAGTTACGAATTAGATAGGCATCTTCATTTAGAGCCAATAGTATTTAGTTGCAATTTCAGACTGTGATATTCCAAATCAACATTATTTATAAAGTGACATGCAACCTCGTGAAGGAACTATCACAGGAAAACTTGTTTTTATTTAAGGATTCATTTCTAACCTGTCAGAAATGAATTTACTTATCGTGGTGGATCTTCACCTTTTTATATAATAAGGATAATTGAGGATAATTGAGCAATATATTATGACAATGAATCTGTTCTTGAAATGAGCATCATGACTATTCTCGTGGATAACTGAATACAAGCACGTATATATTCTGAAACTGACCTATCTTTTCAAACTGCACATCCTTGCATACCTTCCAGCTTAATTGCATTTTTCCGACGAAACATTCCTAAAACAAGATTGTTTAATTCAATTTGCATAATTAAACAAGATATGCAATGAGCTATTAATTGTAATTTTGTATTGATATGAATTTCAATTTGCACGCTTACACGATTTGATCGTAATTTATAAAATCTTGTCAAAGTAGCAGTTAATCTTGACCTGAACAACGTAAAATATGTAACGTATGCAACTATACAATTGATATTTATAAGTCGGCGTAAAAACTTAATTCAATCTATCCTGAAAATTGTGGGACACACATGAAAATTTAGTTTTGTTTGACTGCAAAGCAAAAATATTTATTTTCATGCTTATTAAATTAAACCGTATGTGTTGAATTAGTCGTTTAATTTAATTAGGAATATATTACCTTATTTTCTATATTCTTGAATGTATATGTAAACTATGTTGGTAAAATTAAGTATGACAGATTTAGTAAATTAAATAAGCTCACGGATACAAAATTGAAATATGTTTCAAAAACATTTTCATTTCAATTCTAGTCTTTATTGACTGACAGAATAGGATATGGACACGGAGTAATTGGTTTCTTCATGATCTGTGCTTGGCTTTTCAATTCTTTTCTTAATTTTTCTTGTAGCTCTTCTCCGACCAAATTGTTGCTCATTTTCAAATTGCAGTTTTCCAAATTGTCCACCGTTGGAATTTTTGCCTTCCGAGTGTGGCAATGATTGTGGGGACCCTGGAGCATCATTTAGATAGACAACTTCAAATCTGTCGTTGTGAAATGGATTTTTGGATTCCTCTCCGACAAAGTCTTCTTTTTGCTGCTTGTTGATCATGTGTTTAATTTCATGGGGAAGAAGATAGATCACTGTTTTTTCAGGTTTTGGCGTTGTTTCATCTGGTGTCTGGATGAAAACGACGTTTTCAGAATTTTTATTTGGAATTGTTGGCAGTTCGTCAGATGGAATACGAAAGAAGGCTCCAAACAAAAAACCTGGAAACTTGCAGATCCCCCATGGGCAGAAGTTTGTAAAAGTCTGGTTTATTTTGGGTTGCTGCCGTCTCCAAACGTTCTTCTGCTGTTGGGGGAAGTTCTGAGGTAGTGGTTGTAATTGCTGTCGAAGAAAGGGGCGTGGTGGTAGTAGCTTTAGTAAATACTGGCCGTGATTTTGTAAATTCTGGTCTTTTTCGGTTGAATGTCGGCACGATCCTTTTTATAGTGGGCTTGGATATTAAGACAGGAGTGGTCGACGGAGGAGGTGTGGTTGTAGAACTTGGAGCAACTGGAGCAACCGTGGTTGAAACAATTTGTTGAGGAACTTCTTCCGAAGCTGGACTGTTATCCAATTGATTTCCAGGATCCAATTCTGCAGAGTTGTCATAGACCGGCTCTCCTTCTTCATAATCCGCCGCAGATAAAGTAACGCCCAAATCGTCTTCCAGGGGTTTAGCACTGGCAGTGAAAACAAATGTGTTGGTAATTATCACTGCCAACGTTATCCAAAATCTCTGCATTTTGCGGTTGTTTTATTTGTAAGCCTTGTTCTACACAATTTCAGAAGCTGTACTCAATATTTCTTCACGATATAGACTGCGATCGATAATGAGAGTACATCAAACAATCGTCAGTGTCTGAAGTAAACAATTAAAAAACTAACAAAGATAATCCAAGCAACTTTATTTCGCGTCAAGACAGTTTTCATCGTATTCCTTTCACTTACACTTCTTCATTATATTACATGTTGTGGACTTTGTTGCACGAAGTGACCATTACATCATTACAATTTACTTACCTCAACCCGAGTAGAACAACGATATTAGCATTAAAAATAACACAGATATTATTGTGACAATTTGATTTGATGTTAAAATTACATGATATGCCTTCTGCTAACAGCTTAATAATACGCCATCAAGGAATTGATGTAAAAATTGTGTACAATATTTTTATTTTCCATTCACAAACCCAACCCCAATGTAATAAAGTAAAGTACCTAACCTACAACACAACCCACCTAGTTTTTGGGTGACCCTTAATCTTAGCCAAAATTTTCTAGGGCCTTTGTTAAAGTCCTTCCCCAATACATAACATAAATCTGTTGGACATGAAGGTTACTGACCTTCATGCCACACATTTGTGATGAAGACGAATAATTCCGCATCACACAGACAACGCAATTCCGCACAAGTTAACCTAAAACAGTAAACATGCATTTGCGCCAAGGCTGGATGTTGTGGGTACATAAGGGACGCAATTTGGTAGGCATCCTATATTCGTGAATCCATCTTGTTCCTGTCACTGCGGCTCGTCCTCAGTTCATTCTTTAAACACAATGAAGTCATTTTTGGTAAATTACTGGAAAATTAAAAAAAAAGAGGTCGGAAGATAATTAAGTTTTTACTGTAGATTCTACTCTCTGTCCTTGTGGCAACTGAAGCCGGGACCCGACGTGCCAATCCGGGTGAAGAACAACAGGCTTTGTCCCTCTGGAAAAAATACTGCAGCAATCAAAAAGATGGTGGACAGGAAGGAAACATTTTCATGTGTGTCTTTAATTTTATTTATTTTATCATTACTTTCTTTACTAATTACTAATATTTTCATGTAATTGTAGTCATTGCAAACATCCCCTTCAACCAGAGAGACACACTCTGCACACCTCTGTCACTGGAACTAGTGGATTAGGAGAGCAGAGAGAACAATATATTTTTGTTCAACCTCCAACCCTGCATTTCAATCATGACATCTCAGTATGATCAACTTTATTTTAATATTAGTCATCTTCTCTATGCGGTATTTTTGGGGATACAACTTGATTTATTTTAATAACACGCGAGCTTTCGATAAGTTTCTCTTATCTTC
>JAAXNX010002629.1:0-12858 GCA_036491905.1 Folsomia manolachei
AAAAAATAGAACTCAAGCTTCGGTCGGTCGGAAAATTTAATTTAAAATTCATTTAAACTTGAAGCGTGTCAGAATTTGAAAATGAATTCCAGCATTAATTCCAATTTCGGAAGCTTATATCAGAATCTGAATTTCACCTCATTGTGACCTTCGTTAGGACAAGCATAAAAAGGAAAGGCGTGGATTGTGGGATGACTGAATATCCGTACATGGTTCACTTTCTCTTCTGATTCCTTGGGAGTAGGAAGCCGATTTGTGGCAAACAAGCGAGCAATTGGACGGCAAAGAGAGTGAACACTTACAAAATCCGGGAAGGAAATTTGGGAAAGTTGCCTGCACATGGTTTCATTTCATCGTGCGTATTTTGAGCCATGCAGTTAAAACGGCTTGAACCAGTCCCAGCGTCATTTCCGTACATGTTACTTCTTTCTTACAGACGGACAGATATTTTGAGCTCACCCGTGTGTCTCCACGTACAAGCCCTGGCTTGGTGGTTCAGTTCAGTTTGGCTGCATGACTACACCACTCCAAGACGTTCAACTGCATTACTTACGACATGACGGATATTCACGGTATGAGCTGATTGGATGAAAAAGAAGAAAAAGATCGAGGGTAGTCCAGAGAGTTTTGGTTGAGTTGAGTGGTAAAGCCGTAGCATTTGGTTTGCTTTCCATTTCGGTGGGTTTCTACTCAGCTTATCTGTGGACTCTAACGTTTGGATCGGATAAACTAAGTCCGGTTGATCGGATCGGATATTGAGAACTTGGTCTTTTTCAGATTTCTTGGAAAGTGATGATAAAATAATTCTGCAGTAAAATATCGTAAACGACATAAAAATATGCCGGAATAACTTACTTGACACGACTACGACTCCTCAAATTTTTGAAACACGATGATATGAAACTGCGTCATATCCTTTTGACTACTAAGAGACACGGTCAATTAATTCGTCTTGTCGTGTTCATATTGCCTATGGTGAGACACAACCGCTCTGCGACCTGCATCTATTCTGACCTCTTGCAAATATGAATCAACGTCCCTCTTTATAAGATTTCCGTATCTCGAAGCTGATTAAAATATTTCCGCTTTATCACGCCTCCTGCATGGTATCGTGGGAAGTGCTGTGAAGTTCAAAGTTGTCGATTTGATGCAGAGTTATTATGACAAAACTAAAAAAAAATCACAGGTCATACACTTGAAGCACCAGGGGGAGGTTCGATTGACTCATATCCGAGATAACAAGTTGAGCCGTTTAGACCCTAAAGTGTGGACGACAGACAGACAAATCTTTTGTATAAAGCACCCCAAGGCATTCGACAAGGATTACGAGAAAACGAGATTCATATGGCCACAGATGATGGGATTACTGATTCATATTTAATATTGGCAATCTTCGAGGCAGTCAATAATACCCTCATGATATTTGTAACTTAACATTATCATAGAAAACTCCAGATTTCAGTCAGATAATGACTAAATGAATAAGCAGAAATACCAAACAATTTCCCCGCAATTAACTGTCACAAGAATAATTATGAAAATTGAGCATATCAAAATGTGCTGTTTTTGCTGATTGGGTGTGTAATATATGGTTCACGTGTACGCTTTAATACACATGAATCATGTATGTAGGTTGAAATAACTGCTCTTGTACTTAAGGAGCCATGGAAGACGAAGATACAAGACTCTGAGTAATGAAGAAAGTGAGAACAAGCTGGAAAATAGGAAGGACGAGTGAGTGTAGTGTGTGTATAGCGAATGGATCTGGTGAGTCCCCGCACTTAGTTGAATCTACTTTCTCTCCAACGTAAGGCCACACGTTGTTCAGTGGCTGATCGGATTTCTCCGGATGGGATGCGCACTAGTGCGACCCAGTTCTGGTTGTAGTGTAGTCATCTACCTCCATCGCCAACTCGTTTCGCACTCAGTTGAATTCTAAATCCACCGACCGACCAAACTTAACTTGGTGAACCTACTCATTCCCCCTTTCTCCGTCAAGACGGCGAGTCAGGCTCTTTCTCTCTCACGCGCAAAAACCTGATTTGGTTTTGGTTGGTGATCTACATTCGCTCAATACTACTTCATCAATCCTGTTGTCTGTCTACTTTTCACATTCATCTCTCTACATCGACACTATTCCATTATCGCCTGCCCGCCCGCCGTCAAACCTCCCGGCCACCCCTACACACCAAGGCTCTCTTTGGCCTGATCAGCAGTGGAGAAGAGGTCATCATCATATTAACTAACTAAATATCCTATAACCAACGTAAGAAAACAACGAGGGACAAGTCGTGCTGGCTAGTAAAATTTAGTTGTTGTTGGAGAACTGGCCCTCATTCAGTGGAGACGAGAATATTTGTTGTTTGTAAAAAGTAAGTGAAAGGGAAAGCCAACAGTGAAAGCAGGATGTGTTCCCGCACTCGGAGGACGAATAGTGACTTGAATTCGTGTGTGGAAAAGACAGCCGGAGCTGGTAGTGTCGGTTTGGGTTATGGCATGGGGACTCTGATACTGATGCCCCACTTTGTTTAGTGTACCACCGGCCACCACCACTACACGCTTTCACTCTCTGAGTGTGGAAGAATATATATTCCTACCAGTCTGTAAAGTACCTATGTTCATATGTATGGTACGTAAATCAATGTATAAGCTTTACTTCAAACCGGAAATAGAAACGTGCTTCCCTTGTAGAAGACCTGTTTAAGGAAGTAAGTGAGAAGGATTTGTAGTATGCTCCGACTAAGTCCTACAGTCGCATCCCTTCTCCTCCACTACCAATCCAGATCCTCCTGTAGTTGATATTATTTGCATCTAATTCTTACTTTATTAGCCACCATCAGATTTATTGAGTAGAGCCCATTATGTTGCGTTCTTGTAGCTCGTATGAATTGGATTGCTCTAGACATATTTTAGTCTGTATAAACGAGAATGAAAGTGCAAATGAATTCTCTGCCCACCCAAAAGTATGAGTGTTTGCTGATTGATTGAGTGAAAGTTGATACGTCTAATTGTTGGTCATTTGCTCTACCCACTTTTTGGACTACTACTACATCGCCCTAAATGAAAACTTTCATTTATATATTTTCATACCTTAATTCACTCTTACTGCCAAAATACATACATATTCTTCATTTGTCTATATAATGGCAAAACAGAGCATTGGCTCATCAACGGATCGCTGGCAACGACCATCCTCGCGTGGAAGTAGCCTTCTGCCCCTGCCTTCAACACACAATCAAAATCAGCCTACTGCTGTCATTTCTCCTTCCGGCCTGGTTTCCGGCAAGGGTGGTGGTGTTGCTGTCGGGGGAGTAGGGCACACCGGTTCAAAACCTCAACCTCATCATCATCAACAGCAACAACACGCTTACCAACCAATTGCCTCGGGACAAGTGTACCACCCACATCAACACCATCTTCCTCCGCTACCTCCTCCTCCTACGTCTCATTCCCATCCACAACCTCCACAACTCCATCCAAGGAAAAAGAGTGTGGGATTGGTTATTAGTGGGAGTGGTGCCAGCGGTGGGAGTGGTGGTCAGCCACCAAGTGTGATGAACAGTGAACACAAACCAGACCGTACCAGTGGAACTGGGCGGAGTGGGGCTGTCGGAAGTCACGGTCCACAGAAGCAACAACCGTCACAGGGAACTTGTTCTGGTGATATAACTACTACCACTGCCATTGTGCATCAACACGACTTAGAAACACTTGATTCCTGTTCGAGAAATCCATTACTGTGTCTCATCTGCAACAATGTCTATGATGACCCGAGATTGCTTTCATGCTACCACTCCTTCTGTGCCAAGTGTCTGCCGGGTCGGCTGGGAGATTCCAAAATAGTTTGTCCTCTGTGTGGGTATGTATAAATTGAGTTAAAGTTAGAGCTTGTTATTTTAATAAGGATTCAACTTTTTACGTAGTATTTCTTGTTTCCATTTCCATTATAAACTCACAACGCAGAGTGGAGTAACTCTACTGGAGTTGTAATTGGAGATTTGAACCAGTTCATAAATGGACCTACCCGGGTTCTTAATAAAGCGTGTCCGAAAATAGCAACCAATTTGGAAAAATGTGGAAAGTCCAATTTAGTTGTTGGTCTCTCCAGACATGAAACATTCGTTGTGAATTCGGTCGAGCGAATGTCTGTCCGTATTGTACATAGGTAGGTAGGTAGTTTATACAGTATGATTGAGGGACCTAAATTACTCCGAGGGGAAGAGGTGAAATCTCTCCGATTTTGATTACAGTTCTGATTTGTTGATTCACTGTATAAACACACAATTTACAGGTACTTCGACTAGGACTGCACACTTCCTGCGGAGGCGTACATATGTACATGTATGATCCAAATGTGGCTACTTTATCACACTCAAATTTTCCATTCTGTTTCAACATAAAAAATGGTTGTCGGAATGTCTGCAGCACCATGTCTCATTTAGCTTGTCTCGCTTTCTCATTTCAAATAACTTTTTTTCTTTTTCTTAGATTAAATTACAATTCTGTATCTAAAGCAGGCACAAGACAATTATAGGGATTCAATTTTGCAGGATTTTTGGAATCTTTAAAAATACTTATTTGATATACAGGAAAGTCAATTTTAAAGTACCAAACCAAATTAGCTATCAATGTTTAACGGGTATTCTATGCGTCATGCATTGTGCACGTAAAGTTTGATTAATGCTTCTAACTTTTCTTGACTTTTGTCCAGGTTTACGTTCAATTGTGAATCTCTAATCAAATTTATGGGGCTAACAAAGTAGTATGTAGTTTTCACTTTGGGACATATACTATATAGATATCTGTAACAGATAAATCCGATTTTGAGCTTAAACATGCCACGCTTAAAACTTGTACTACTAACAAGAGGAGGAGAACATATGATTTATTCAGCAAAGTCGGATCGTGTCATTTCCATGTCCTATCACTGCAAAATCTGTATTTTCGTCATTCTCCAAGCTCGAACTCGCGGTTTGGTTTATGACAACCAAGTCGCGTTTGCTTTACTAAAGTGGCCGGAATCCAGTTCTAGCAGAAAGTAGACGAACTGAATTGACTATGCCCAACCAGAATCAGAACCGAAATGGGAAGAATCAACACGACACAGTCCCCAGCAAACTGGGGACTTTTCACGCACTTCCATCCTCCTCTCATGATTCATCAGCAGTGGTTTGGTTAGATATTAACCTTTGACATTTCCCTTGTGAATTCTCATCCTACTGTAATTTACTTACTTCCAGTCAGTCGACAAGATGTTGTGATTACTGGCTTGATTTCATTTTTCATGGGTTCCTTATTACAGGGGGCACATGATGCGTCCAGATGCTTATCCTTTGGTTAAGCATTTATATTTTGGATACAGATATGCAAATTCCATCGCAAATCATTCATTGTGTACTGCATACTTGGTGAAAGTCACATTTTGCTTCTTCTCCAATGTATTCAACTCAGAATTACCATTGAGATAGCATGCAACGCAACTCAGGAATATCGATATTTTACACACAAAAAACTTCGCTTTATCAATAGATAAATATTTGAGTGAATACCTAGAAATTCCAATATACGTTAAATCTTGTATTTTATTCACCATGTTGAATTTATATATATATAGGTAAAGACTAGACGACTTGAAATCTTTTGCTGTTGTTGAATATACATTAAATGAAATACTTTAATACTTACCTGTCGTACTCATATCGTATCATTTTAATTCCAACTCAGTAAGTCCAATCTGGTGTCGATCAGAAATGGAAAGATATTGGCATCGGGACAGGATGGGATATTCATCTCACTCAACCACCACTTGAAAATTCATGCATTGGTAACTTAACTGTTCATCCCATCCCTCCTACACCATCAAATAAGAATATCATCCTTCCATTCCACTAAGCGTGGCGTGGGACTAAATCCCACGGTATTCATGGTAAGAAGGAGGTGGAGAAAGTCGAAAGTATGCTCTCGGGAGAGAGAACGGCAGAAAATGGGAAATGTCATCCTTCTCAACCTTCACGGGACTCTTCAATATATAGACTACTTTCTCCCATCCTTTCTATCATCGTTACAGTAGGAAAAAGTAAGAAGAAGGAGAAAAAGCTCAGGGCTGCAGGAATAAAGAAAAAGCAAAGTCGCTCAAGATCATAAAATTGTAAATCGTAGTCTGGTAATTTATTCGAATCACAAGGATGATTTTTGCTAATAAATGTTTCTTATAACATGGTCCCTTCCTAAAGGAGAAAGTCATGTAGAAAATCATTGGTGTATTATACAGAACCCATGTTGCTATTAGTTTGTAAATGGTTTGCCCAATCCAATTTTGAAAACGACCTCAGAAAGGACGGAAGCGGAAGGTGCAGGGCGCCTAAATAGTTGTAGTAAGTAAGTTGTAGTAGAGGTACTCTAAGTCGCTACTGGGCAAAGGAAATCAAACCTGATACCCATAACTTGAACGAGCTCTTTTTTGTGACACACATTGCTTGCTCGTTCTTGTCCTTCTCGAATCTGCTCTTGGCTGTTTGGTTTGGTCTTTGTGTGTCTTGCCTATTTCTCCTTTTACTCTTGGACCGCATTTGTAAACTTAACATCTAGAGAAAGCATTTTGTTCGTGGGTTGGAAAAAGTATGAGGAGAGCAGAGTAGAACAGGATTCAGTTGAGGACGGGATTTGTAGTCAGCCGGCTGGTGGGAAGTGAGTGAGTGCAGTACTCGACAGTGTGATTTGAATAAGAAATTCCAGTTCCTGGTTGGGCGACACTGACGGAAAATCTTGGATACCATGGATTCATGCCTTTTTAGGGTAATTTATCATCCAGAAATATCCAGCGTTGTCCTCGTTCTTGTCTTCACTGGTTCTGCTAGATTATCTGTACCAACATTTATTTGGTTATTATATAACCTCCAATTGTTACCATCTTTGGAACTTGCACAAGCCAGATGACAATATGAATATATAAATCCTACTTGTACAGTATCCACTGAGAGGTAGAATGGAATGGAACAGAATTTGAGTGTTTTTACTATCTACATTTGTCGTCTTTCGGGCTTTCCTGTCGACCTCACACTCATTCATGATCATAATAATATCATCCTGAAAATCTGGGTCAGATTTATTACACAAAAGGAAGCAGAGGTTCACACCAGTCAGTGCCGCTGCCACAGACCAAATCAGACCACTACTACCACCAACCATCCAATCTCACTTTGAACAAAGACTCAAAGTTATAGGCAGAGTGAAAAGAGGAGGAAGGGAAAGCAAGAAGAGATAAAGTACAAGCTGTAAAAGCATTATTAATTCAGTATGTTTCCCTCGCTTAACCCTTGACAATCATAATCAGTACTAATGAATTGCCTCCTTTCTTTGCTTTCACTCCTGCATCTTCTATCTTATAGTAATGAGGCCAAATACGGATAAGGTAAAATACTGCCCGGGTTTTGTTCTTCCATGAGATGATGTGCACGACTTCTGTCATGTATTGTGGTCAGGTAGTCAGTCAGTCTGTCGAAAGAAGAAGGCAAAGGAATTGTGGATCCTCACTCAGAAGATTTAAAAAGTTACGACTTGTTTTACAACTGAGAGATACGTTTACTTATTTAGTTAAAAGCTTTACACTTTTCCTCTCTAATAATACGACGACGACACGCAGAATGCTTAATTTTTGATGAGGAATCTTTGTTGTCCGTTCTGCCTCTTGTGGAAACATCCTCCCTCGGGTCAGCCGGTTCTATCGGCATCCTCTGCACTGGTCCATTTTTCATCATCACTTTTTCTCTTAGGAATACAGATCTGTATTGTGGAAATCTCTGCATGTTGTTGAACTGTAGTGGTGTATAGAAGTATGACCAACAAAACCCCGGAGTTGAGTTTGATAACAAATCGGATAGAATAAAAAGTGGACTATCATGATTTGTGTTTTTTACGGTTATGTCCGTCCAGTTTTCCCGATTGTGAGAATACTAGAGTGGAGAAATGGCGAAGTGTTGAAAATGCTAAAATGTTAAAAAAAACTCGGCAAGTGCAGTAAGCAACAAAAACAATGTAAGGATATGTGGCTCCTCTGAATGTTTTGTCTTTTTTTTTCTCAACGACCTAAACTGAAAAGAAAACGATTCCTTCTTGTACATAGACGGCAATGCGACAGAAGAATAAAATTATGCTTAGGGTGATTATAACTCGGCTCTGACGTGTTTTCTAGTTACACACAAAAGCCTGCCTGTTATTTATGTCCGGATCGCCGGATAGGGAGATCATAATCGGGTAAATTGCAGATTACAGTGGAAAATCGTGTTTTTCTTGCTGATGGTTTTACTCTTCCTTTTTTAAACCCACATCATAGCATACATAGCGCGATCATCATTGTGCAGTTGTAACATAAGTACGACTTCGTGTATCTCTAATGTGAATACTGCACGACTTGTCCGCGTTAAATATACCCATAGCCTTTCACTAACTAAACACATAGTTCAAGCAAGAAAAAGGTGCACATAAAGCTATGCCTGTCCGGCTGTAATTAATGGGAGAAAGCATGGCATGTTTTCAACCGAAACTAAGCTAAGCAAGTTACATATAAGTGAAGAGATATGCAAATGTTTACTTTCTTCCCTCTTTGGACCAATTTCAGGAGTTTTTGACAAATTGTAACTTGTCTCCCATGACCAATTTTGTGTTATTGTGTATTACGACTTTTACCCAGGTTTAGTCTATTTGTTATGTATAAGTACACATACTAAAGGCACATGGCTTGGCAAAGATACAAGACGTTTGAATGCTACCGTTAGTGACAGGGCCCAATAATTTTGAAAATTAGAAGCCAGTTATCACCAAACAGCTTGACCTTTCTCATACATATCTGGCTCCGCTCCGAGAGATAACTTTATATGATTTATCACGTCTGGGAGGAAAGTAAAGTGTAGTACTGCATGGGGCAAGAACATGGATTCGAACCATTAGGTTATGATGAGATGACTCTTTTTCACTCCCACTACTACCAACCAACACTTTACCAACTTGTACTTTTACAAGTCCTAAATCACCACAGCCCACAAAATCATCCAATCAATAGTTTCTCTCCATGAAGATGAAGGAACAAACGTGTGAGTCTTTTTCTTCCTTCCTCCTTTCTTCTTCTCAGTCTTCTTTCTCTTGGGGAGCTTTCACTACGATCCCTTCCCTCCGAGTGGAAAGAATGTGGACTTAGTTTCTCAAAAATTTACTTTTTCTATCAGTTGGACCAACTCTTGAGCTTAAACTCAATTCATACTTGCCCACTTGTGGCCCATCATCATTATTTTGGAACTCCCCAAAGTATTTTTAGTGCTGGAAATCGAGGTTAGATCCTAAGCTTTAGAAAATGTGAGAATCTCAAATTCTCAGAATCCATAAATGAGAAAAATGAAAGTAAAAATAACATTTTTTTTCTTTCTTAGAGTAGTCAGTGAATGTGAGAATCGATGAGCTGAGTTTTGCTATCTATGTAGTATGTAGCTGCTACTACGGGGCTTGTATGCTTGATCTGCCACTGATGCTGGTTGCTCTTGGTAGTAAAGCTACATTCTTTTATAAGCATTCAAGAAAGAGAATTCGAATTCCAGTCAGGCTAAAGAAAGTAAGGTCCATCTCCATCCATAGGATAGTATACCTACGTAAATGGATACATACATTCACTGAGATGATACTTTGAGTAGTAACCTCGCCCTGAGATAAGGATAAGAAGAATGAAAGAAAGAGAGAACCGCCTCCGCCCGTCTTGTTCGTCTTTGAGATATGGCTAAACAACCCGGGCAACTTTCCTTTCTCACTTTTCTCATTAGTTTCCCATTGTGTTTGAGACAAACTGTTTCCATCTACTATCATGTTTTTCTGGACTTCTCACTTAAAACTTTGCCACCGCCCTGAACAACTTTTCCTTTGCATCAACGTTTCCCTTTAGAATTATAAATTTTATAAAGAACCACATCATGATTCGGTTATTCTACTTTTGTCTTTTTTCGACTCATTTCACAAACCACAAAAGTACATAACATATACAACAAAATTTTAGTTAGTTACGTCACAAATCAAAATTAAAGGAGTTGAAAAAAATTGCAAAATTGCAAAAACAATATCATATATGTACTGTTACTGTCAATCGCCATTGGGCGGATTCATTTGTAAAGAATACAAATATTTATACTCTATTTCAAAGCAATGGAAAGTGTCTAAAGTTCTCAAATTTCTTGTCCGTTGAGATTGGAATGTTTTATTCCAAAGGTTGAAGTCAGAATTGTTTCTGCACAAAATACGGAGAGCTCAAGCAATAGAGAAACAATGAAGTCAGATGGCATGTCATATAATTTCAAGAACTCTTCAAAAAAACTATTGTATTCGCATTGTTGTCGTTTTCGCTAGTTTTTCATTTGTGCTCTCTTTTGTCGGCTTGCTGGGCTCTTGTTTGTTTCGAGTATTTCATCAGGATTGGGATGAAACACGAATATTCTTGTTATTCATTCACTCACTTCAAAAGGTTTTGGTAACCAGCCGCACATAAGTAAAACCAATATTTAGATGAAGTCTTGAACTTTACTTGGAATAAAACCCGTCATCATGTTTTGGAAGCATTAGATATCATACATGCATAGGTAAATGTTACTCTTTGTCATTGTACGATTGTAGTTATTATATGCATGAATACTGCCCAAATACTGCTATATATGTCATGAACATTTGCATTCTTTTTGTTTGATTCAAAATACGCATTGTTGGTTAAAAAAATTTGGTTCATCATACAAGTTTTAATATCAATTTAGTCTGCAATCAGTTTATTTTAAATTAAGCAACATGCAACTTTTCAGACTGTGTGCAATGTGCATAATTATTTTAGTAATCAAAGGTCGGAAATGAAGCAGGTGGATGTTAAATATACATACACTCCAACAATGAGATCTTGGATGACGTAAAACAGAAATAACCCATTAGTGGCTCATAGCACGTAAGCTACCAGTTTGCTTGGTCTTTGCTGGTTTCTAATTCGTAATAAGATTCAAACTCTTCAAACTTTCGTTCAACTATAGATTTGGAAACATATGAACGAACCAAAGCTAAAACTTAGTTGTGGAGAAAATTTGAAAAGCAAGTTTGAATCAAATTGGGCTCGAGCAAGCCAGGCATGCAAGATTTCTTAGATGAACGCAATAATAATAAGATGTAGCAAAGAGAAAGAAGGAGGGGTATGCGAAAACGGAATAAGATACTTCATAAAGATGGTCATAAATTGCCCAAAACTATTTGTGTCATCATCCAGACTAGAATAATAGACTACATTAGGACATAATTGAACCTAATACCTTTCTATTTATGAGTTCAACCTTATTATGACCCACAGTATGGTTCCACACAGTATGTGCTCTTAGTTACCTTCATTATTCTGCTGGCTTGGTGTCGTGACTGTCGTGGAGGGAGGGCCAAGAAGCATCATCCAACCCAGCCAACAACCAAATCATACCGTGGTGGGGCAACCAGTCAGGAATCCTTATCCATGATAAGGAAAGCTCCATCCAACTCCAACTAAACGTGAAATGAAAGAAGAAAGGAATGAGGATTCCAGAATAGGACGTAGCCTAGAAGATGTATGCATGAACTAGAAATAGTGGAGAAAGTGCTATGGAGTTGGTATGGTGGACCCAGAGAAAAGAAAGGGAGAAAGCATGGTAATCTGAATTGGACATTAGCACACCGACAATGGAATGAGGTTTGCCTTGTTGGGGGAACTCGAATTGTATCTCCGCAGGGGGCTTTACATCTCAAATCCTCAAACTGTGTCACACCAACCAAAACTAACCAACTAAACATTTCTCCTTTGATCTCTAACCCCAACACCCAAACCAAACCAGCACAATTTACAAAATCATTAACCTGTGTGAATTTCTAAGGAGAGAATGAGCAAAGTAACAAGTTAGTTCCTCTTTATAATTCAATGTCCCACCAATTTCCATTCCATCTCTTCTTCTCTTAGAGCAAAGCAGTAGTAGGAGATATTAGGTCTTTCTGAATGGTATTCTTGTTGGCCAGGTTCCAGGTAGATAATAATACAGTTAAGGATAGGTAGTTGACTGTCTCCAGCTGCTAACTAACTGCCCAAACAGTTTTATATCCCATTTGGCAATTTCGCCATAATGCAGTTAATAATAATTGCGTAAATTTTGTGTGTAAAATTAGATTTACAAGATTACTTGGTTCTTATCGTTGGAGAGGAATATCATATATTATCGTAGAGTTGAATACTTATACCCATTGATATGTCTTCCGTTTATGTTATTTTGTCAAATTTGCAAGCGTAATAGTACTTACTATATCTACCCTCAGCCCGTCTACCAAGCAAAAAAACTACCTTTCGTCTTGATTTCAAATTTTGCACATACATGGTTAAATGAATATCTAAGTTAAACGATGGGCATGATATGTTCAAATGCAATAGGCTTGTTGTGATCCAACTTTCCCATAAACTAACTGTCGAGGGACGAAAGAGTGAAGTGTATTATATTTATAGAAATTCAACAACTTATAGCATTAATTTGATATGACTACTATTTGTTATGGTATATCTGTTTAAACGTTAGTTTTATTTAAAATAGTTGCAAAGTTCGCAACTTTATCTACCTTAGGATCAGTCAACGATCTAGTTTGCAATTCCCTCAGTTGGTAATTCAATTAGTAATTCTTTAGTTTGCAATTCTCTTGAGTTCGATTACTTTGCAAGTCTCAATAAAATATTAATTTGACAGTTAAATTACTTGTTTTGCGAGTTGTAAGAGTATTGATCTATTTTCTTGTGTGAGTTTACTCGAGTAGTCAACAGCCTGGCGGATTTACAACCCGTAGGTCACA
>JAAXNX010002630.1:0-12855 GCA_036491905.1 Folsomia manolachei
TCTTGGCATGTATGAACGCTGCAAATTAAGACACAACGTTGTGATTGTGGTCGCATTTCTTGTAATCACAAATAATATCCGGTATTGGTATAAAATTGCTAACCTTCTGGGTTGATACGGGACATCGCAAATGAAAAATCCCTTTCTTTGCAGCTGGATAATGTCACCCTTTTTCAACTTCTTTAAATCTTCATCTCCAACCATTGGCACATTAATCTTAACAAAATACGAACAAGTTTCAGCCTATCACAATAATAAGCCAATGTTTGAAAATCTTCTGAAGAATGATACCTTAGTGTTTTGTCCTAGAAAATTCTTAAAATCCTCATCAGGGGTCAAAACCGCTTTCGAAATGATGTGATCATAAAATACAGCATCAACCGGAATTAGTGGGGACTTCTTCGTGTTGGCTAACCAAGTAACTTTCATTGTATTTTTGTAATTTTTGTCATCCAAATTCAATGACACATCCACCCGTTCCACCGTAGACCCTGATTTATGAACCTTATCAATCTTCAAATTTCCCCAATTTACAAAGGTCACATTTTCGCCTTCCTTGAACAAAACGGCGTCGTCTTCCTCCACCCAAATTTTATTCGAGGTCCATACATTTCGGATGCCCATATCTGGATTTTTAGGATGAAGCGCTGCCTCAGATGCGATTTCAGTGGCACCCTTAACTGTGACTTCGACTAGAGAATGTTTCATGAGTGCAGTATAGCGCGGAGAAACGGGATCAATTATCTATTAACGAGTAATGTCAGAAAAGTTAAATTAGCTTAAAATAAAAAAAAGCATATATGCACAATCTTCACTATTCACCTGTCGATTAAATGCCCAAATTTTATCCCATGACATCATCACAACACTTCTTGATGATCCTTGCGCAACAATAAATTGCTTTAATCCTTCAACCGTCATTCCACGGCGCAAAATTCCACGAACTGTCGGAAATCGAGGGTCGTCCCTACAACGAAAATAATCACCTTTTGAATCATTGTAATCATTGAACGTATCGAAAGAAATCATACGATGAAACTCAGATAAAGTAAAATGACGTACCAGCCATCGACAAGACCTTCGTCAACAAACCAAGTCAACTTCCTCTTGGAAAGGACTGTATTTGTTAAATTCAAACGAGAGTACTCGTAAATATAAGGTTTCCTGAGCCCAAGTGCATCAATGAACCAAAAATATTGGTCGTCTCGGTCATGATACTCGGTTGTTCTTAGAGCATGAGTTACGCCTTCAACGCTATCCACAATTGGGCAAGTAAAGTCATACGTTGGGTACACCCTTTTAGAAACAAATATATAAATAACACAGTGTATAGCATAGTTTACAAATGAAAATTAATACATACTTGTATTTGTCACCCGTGCGGACATGAGGTTCGGGTTTGCATCTATAAATCGCTGGATCTCTCATACAACCATTCGCAGAGCCCATATCAATCTTCGCTCGAACACAGCACTTTTGGCCAGACTCTGAACCTTTTTTCATTTCTTCCCACATGGCAAGGTTTTTACTTGCAGCTGCAATATATGTAATTATGAAAGTATTTCAGTTTGCAATTTCATTGAAAGCTTCGAAAGCAAACAGAAATATAAAAGACAAACCATTGTTTCTGTTTTTCGATTCGATTCTGTTAAGTCGTTCGTCACGCATGACATCTGTTTCCGTATCATCAACATAAGCCTTTCCTTCCTTGATAAGCTTCTCGCATAACTCCAACAGCATGTCAAAGTGATCGGAAGAGTACGTAAAGCGGTCTGGTTTTATTTGAAGCATTTTCAAGTCTCCAAGAATGACGTCTTCGAAATGTTCTTTCTCTTTTGCTGGATTGGTATCATCGAATCTCATAATGAGGGATCCTTGAAACAATTGTTGGTAGTATTGATTCAGTAAAGCAGCCTTAGCATGTCCGATATGAAGGTATCTATATATATGTATTAGGGAACTATAAGCAAAGCACAAGAGAGAAAATTAAAATTAAAAAATTATACCCCGACGCCTCTGGTGGAAAACGGACTACAACTTTCCCCATTTCTGCACCAGGAAGATCTACGAATTTCCCTTCGTCCTTTTTCTTTCCCTTGTCTCCTCCACTATTGGCATTGTTTGCATCGTCGTTCCCTTTTTTCTTATCCTCCCCACCGACAGGTTTCTTATTCGACTGACGGGAATCATTATTGTTTTTTGATGAATTTGATGGTGGTTTTGGTGGGGACGACTGTTTATTTGTATCTCCAGCCCCCATCATTATTAGATCTGGTTTGATCTTGTGCATCAGCTCGGTATCCGAAGCTGGAATCGTTTCTTTAATGATGCTCTCAATAAATTGATAATACCTGTTGACGTTTTGGTATTTTGGCACTGACTCCTTTCTCCCTGTATATCCAACATAATCCAAGAGTGAGTTAGCTATTTTTATTGTCTCCATTATCCAATAAATGTTATCTTACGAGATAATTTATCAAACATGGCAAGGTCAGCGATAGTGAGTCGCTCCGACACGAGGTAGGAAGAATTAAGAAGTGCATCATTCAGATAACTCAAGCTCTTTTCAATGTTTCCCTTCACCAACTCATTATCCGAAAAGGTAATCCAATGGTCAATCTGAAACAATGTAGCAAGCCAGCATACATAAACAATTTGTCGTAAATTACGGCTCGCAATCAAAAGCCAAAAATTAAAACCCATTAATTTTCAAATACCTCCGTCTTCTCCACTGCTGATCCACGATATAAAGTATTGTTCTTTCCAGCGTTGGTTTGGTTTATGCCCAGCAGTCTGAGAATTGAGGCCGTGGATGAAGTAGACCCCGATGACCACGTCGCCTTTGTTTCATTCGCCCATTCCACACTTACACCCCCCTCCATTCGTGACAGCTTAGTCGCTGCATAAATCCCTGCAAAAAGAAAAAATTCGAAGATATCTATAAATCCAAGTATCTCTAAAATCAACAAACTTACCCACAGCTGGATTGTTCTTATCCAACACAATATTCATCTTCATCGCCGTCATTTTAGCCTTGGCAAAATGTCCCCTAAGCCCTAATTGAACTTTAATTGGTGTCTAATATTATTTTTGAAATTTTTATCCCAAATTTTGCAAAATTAGAGAACGCCGGCTGGAAAAGATGAAAAACTTCACACACGCAAAATCCATCTGCTTTTCATCAGACTGTGAAATATTATATTTCCCTCTTGCAAATTCTGGCTGGGAGCAAAGTTGGATTTGGATTGTGCAAATTTTATGAAGTTGTGAATTCGTGATTGTTATTTGCAAAACAATGAAGTGCTTATTTGTTGTAAAATTTCAGACTGTAAAATAATTTATGTCACTTTGTGTTTCGACTCTTAACGCCATATTTGTTACGTCCTTGGTAGTATTGAGCAAACAAATATTTTGGTGTTTTTTGGATTTGTGTGGTTCGTGCAGCCAGTCACGTTCATGATAATAATAAAATTACGTCTCGGATCAAGATCAAATTGATTAAAGTTTTACCTTATCAAAATTAGGTGACCTTGAGTGAAATCTTGTTGAAAGTCATTTCACAGTGTGCTTATCAAGGACCAACTAGAAAAGAGGGGTAGGAGAGCGAGATGTTTCAAAATTTTCAGATTTATTAATGTGACCTTCAACCTTGTATTTATCATTTATCCAAAGGTAAGGAAAAGTTGAAGTTGTACAATTATTTGTGGTTTGATAGTAGAAAGGGTTGGCATTGAATAGTTTGTGACACAAATTAATATTCTTTCCTTATGGAGAAGGTAGGATCAGATCAAGGATTGAAATTGAAGAGCATTTAGTTTAATTTTAAAGTAATTCTTGATTTTTTCCAGGTTTTAATTACTACATCACAAATTACCAAAGGCGGTTGAGTGAGGTTGTGATTCTCGTGTTCAGTGCGGCACAGAACAGGAAACAACCGAAGAAAACGCAAAATTCAACTGAAAAGTCCGAAAACCCCCTTTTGTTGATGAAACTACTAACATTACAATCATTTTTAGCCAAGACCCCAAAACAATGAACAAATGGATTGAACTGTTGATATCTATCGTGGTCTGGCTGATTGTTGCAATAACCATTGATCTATTCATCGAACTACTGACGGAAATTGTTACTTATATTCAAACCGAATTTATATATACTGGTTACGAGCTACAGTTTCAAAAATTTGACTCGTCGTCTTATTTTTAAAGAAAATGACCTCGTAATTAAATTTAGAAATATCGAAGAATTCCCAACACTTCCGATCCTTCACTTAACCTCTGGGATGACCCATATATTGCAGCAGACTTATGAACAAGGCTTCCAACACAATTGTTGTGCATTGTGTGGGCTCACGAGCGACGCAGCTAAATTCATGTTCTGTTCCAAGTGTCGTGTAGTCGTGTACTGTTCCAAGGAACATCAAATTACTCACTGGAAACGGCACAAACGATTTTGTAAAGAGCATGTGTGGAAAAAAGATAATCCTTATGGAGTTGCTGCATCGACATCCTGTCGGGTATCGAGTTGTGCTTGTAAAACTTGGTACTCCGACCTGAAGGGCTCGCCCATTGTTGCTCAATCTGCTACAGGTAAGTTCATCTCTAAAATATTGCATTCATTTGTAATGTGTTATTCTTAATGCTTTATCAAATGGTTTATTACCTTATTCATCAGGAGATGACCAAGACGAAACTCGATGTAGAGAAGATCTGTTTTTGTCAGGATCCATGGAAGAAAATGGTGACGGTGCCAAGAGCACGTACGCTTTTACCCCTAATAATGGTGTTGACGCATATCCCAGCAGTGGTCTAGTAGCTGTAACTCCGACAAATCTTGCACTGCCGCAACAAATTATGGTGCAACCCTTTCCACATGTCCCACTCCGTACTGAAGATTTAGAAAATCATGCACCTGCCGCAGTTCACGCATCTCAATCGCCTGTTGAAGCTTGTGCCAATTTTATTCCGTCCTATGGTCATAATATTACGCCAGAAAACAACGGTGACTCTTCACTTGCAAACTTAACTTTGCACTCCTCAAGAACAAGTAAATTGTCTTTGACGTCTGCTTCAACTTCGACCACTTCATCGTCCTTATCTTTTTCAAATTCATCAAAAAACGTTGTTCATGAAGGTGGTACCGCTGTGATAAGCGGAGTTGATAACAATTGTCAAGAGTCATCAATGATACACTCAAGTGCTACAATACCCTTTCAACATAGGAATAATATGCAATACATTTCTGGAGAGCCCATCCAGCAAACTAGGCTATGGATTAATCAAGTTTGGGAACAGGTAATTTAATTAACTCGAAGTTAATGTATTGACTTTTTTCTGCAAGTGTGAGATTGTGTCCTGGAAATTTTCACTATATAAATTGATGGCCCATGTCGTTATCAATCAGCCTCTGATAAAACCATGTCATTCAGTTTCAAATTGTACACGCCACCAGGCAGTTGTCAGTTGTCAGTATAGTTTTAACATCGAACTACGAAGTTTATTTTAAGATGGGATTTTCTTTGCTTCGCCAGGTCATCGAAGACATGAACCTCTATGGCGTGTGCGTTGTGGACAATTTATTAGGAGAAGCAAGAGGTAAACTACTATATTTATCAACAAATAATATGCGTTAAAAATGATGTTTTATGGACATTGTTCTTTGGATATGTATTATGAGATGTTTTTGAATTGCAGGAAGTGCCGTTTGCAGAGAAGTACAGAACATGTACTCTAAAGGAGCATTTCAGGATGGACAGTTGGTGAAGAGCAAGGACGGTCAAAGTAAATCCATCAGGGGAGATAAAATCACTTGGGTGGATGGCAGTGAACCATACTGTAGAAATATTTCTATTTTAATCAAACTTTTGGATAATATTGTGATGGGTGCAAATAATCGCAACAACAACGGCAAAATGGGATTGTTGAAAATTAAAGAGCGATCAAAGGCGATGGTTGCGTGTTATCCAGGCAGTGGGACTCATTATGTGAAACATGTTGATAACCCAAATGACGATGGCCGATGCGTCACTGCTATCTATTATCTCAACAAAGACTGGAATACACAGGTTAATAGCTATTTACGATGTGATAAGATTTCTTAGCTGATTTACAAAATTATTCATTTTAAATGTGTCCTACGAGTGACTAGTTACTTAGTAGGGTAATACAAATCCTTGTCAATTTGTAAAAATAATTTGATTATCCTCAGGAAAATGGAGGATTGCTGAGAATTTTTCCTGAAGGCTGGTCACATCAAGTAGCTGATATTGAACCAATGTTTGATAGAGTCATTTTTTTCTGGTCGGATCGAAGGAATCCTCACGAAGTGCAACCTGCATACAAGACTAGGCAAGACTACGAAAGATGATACGCTGTTACTGTTACTATTATGTTAAACAAATTATATTTTTCAGATATGCAATCACTCTGTGGTACTTTGATTCTAATGCAAAGGCAAGAGCCAAGAAGTCAGCGGAAGATGAGGACATCGCCACTGCTCTAAAATCTTGCTGAGGATTTTGTGAATGTTGCAAAAATACTGTGACCTGATATTAGCGCCATTCGTTGTTAATGTTATTTACAGAATTTCTATAGGGTGCTTACTGGAGCGTTACCCACAAAATAATGAATGTAAATTGTCAACGTTCAGCCAATCTGCGTATTTGCATGCAAACGATTTATCTCTAATAAATCATTCTAATTCTATCCATCACATCATAATATCGAAAATACACTGATTCCACATGCTCTATTGAATCTACATCTTCCATTCACTCCACACTCCACAATGCATAAATACCAATTGGCAGTTGGCAGATTTAGTCTTTGTCTATGTGTTGAGAATCTCGACTGCGTTAGAAGCACGGCATTCAGTGCTAACACACAACTAACTTCAAGAATTTCAGTCACTATCACCGCTGATTAACAACACTAGCACCATTATTTACAGCGTTGCTAACAGTTAAACATTTTTTTTCAATTACTCCTTTGTTGGTAATAATTTTGAAGTTCAAAATTTGAACTAAACTGGTAATAATTTTGTGTTTGTCTGCAGGAGTTGAGTATTTACTTCAAATTGACGGACGGCCGGCAGTATTTACTACAATGTCAATGGAACGGATCAAAAACTTTAAGAATTTCGGGAAGGATACGGATGTGAGTGTTTTAAGAATTTAGATACTCAATTTTGTATATCCTCATTTAAGAAACTTCCTCTTTTTGCATAGGAACTTCGACGGAGACGGACAGATGCTTCTGTAGAACTGCGAAAAGCCCGAAAGGATGACCAACTATCGAAACGCCGAAACATTGAAACGGATGAGTTGGACCACTCCATAAATTCGGCTGATGCCCTAAATGATTCTTCAAGTGGGGCGGCGAGCAGTGGCAGTGGTCCAGTTAATGCGGTGGTTGTTAGTCAAATTATGAAGGATATGAACAGGTAAGTAAAAAGTTATTTGACAGTGTACGACTACAGAATTAGCCGTCGCCGCCGTCGGTATGAATTCATTTAATTTGTCTGCAGCACCGACCCTCAGAAACAGTTTCTTGCCACTCAACACGCTCGAAAGATTCTTAGTCGTGAGCGTCATCCTCCAATTGACATTGTTATTGCCGCTGGAGCTGTTCCGCGTTGCATTGAATTTCTGAAGGATGAGGGCAACCCTGATCTGATTTTTGAAGCGGCCTGGGTTCTTACCAATATTGCTTCTGGATCATCTCAAGAAACTGAAGTTGTTGTTAATGCTGGAGCAATTGAACCCTTTATCCAGCTTCTGAGATGCAGATACAATCACATTGTCGAGCAATCGGTTTGGGCACTTGGAAACATTGCTGTAAGTCAAGAAAGTTTCGTGTAATTTCATGTTTGAGGCCAATGGATAATTTAGTCATAACGTCATAACGTTTAGTCATAAAGAGTCTTTTATTTAATTTCTGAAATATAGGGCGATGGACCGGTGATGCGAGATTTGGTAATTTCCAAAGGCATCGTTCCGCCGTTGGTTGCTCTTGCTAGAACTGATAATTCGGTGAGTTACGCATTCAGAATGCATTCCGTGTTTCTTCATGTACGAATTTTACTCTTAATCTTATGCAATACTAATTGCAAATTGTTTATAGCCTGCATTTTTACGAAATGTCGCATGGACCTTATCTAACTTGTGCCGAACCAAAAATCCTGCTCCACCACCCGAAGCCACGCGACAATGTCTGCCAGCTCTTGCATTGCTAATTAATAATGCAGATATGGAAATTGTTTGTAAGTATATTGTTACATTCAAACTTAATTTATATATACATTCAAATCTAAGAAGAAGATTTGCATGATTATTTGTTTCTAAACGTTTTGTTTAGCTGATGCTTGTTGGGCTTTATCATACCTCAGTGACGGACCGAATGAGAAAATTGAAGAAGTCGTGAAAGCCGGAGTGGTTCCGAGATTAGTGACTTTGCTGGATTCTGGGAACTATAATGTTGTGACACCATGTTTACGAGCTGTTGGTAATATTGTTACTGGAAGCGATACCCAGGTACGTACTGCGACCTATATTTGTTAAAATGCTACTAGGCCGTTTATAACCTTACTGTTTTACAGACGCAGTCTGTTGTCAAAAGTGGAATCCTTCCTGAATTGGTCAAGCTTTTGCAAACTAAGAAGCCAAATCTCGTCAAAGAAGCAGCATGGACGGCGTCCAATATCTGTGCGGGCACTTTGGAACAAATTAATTCCGTCATCACTGCACAAATCGTTCCTCTTCTCATCGGTGTGCTTCGCACTGTAAGAAATTTAACGCATTGCTTTCCACTATTGAATGTGCCAATATGTATTTTTTAGCTATGGCTTTGCTATATATTTGAAATTAGTAAGAAATTAATTTCGGATTGCGTAGGGAGATTTCCGAGCTCAAAAAGAAGCTGCCTGGGCTATAACCAACATAACTTCCGGTGGATGTATTGAGCACATGGTTTATTTGTGCCAAGAAGGAGCCATCCCTGGCATGTGTGATATGCTGAACTGTCGGGATTGGCGAACCATCATTACAATTTTAGATGCACTGGAAAATATTTTAAATGTATGACATATATTCCATGTTTTACCATTGCATTGATTGCCCACTTAATAAATTTCTTGTCGTATTTTAGTGTGCGTTAGAAGTTGGTCAGTTGGAAAAAGTTGCCTGTGCCATTGAAGAATGTGGAGGACTCGACAAGATCGAGCAACTTCAATCTCATGACAATAATACTGTTTACAATAAGGCATACTCCATTATTGATAAATTTTTCTCCGAAGAGGTATACGTCGACTTTAATGATAAATGATTTATATAATTAATTGTGCACTTGTTTCAATGATTGCAACTATACTTATTTTTAATTTAACAGGGGACGGTGGATGAAAATCTTCTGCCAGGGACCAACACCACGGGCGAATTTCAGATGACCGGAAACAATGTTCCCGATGGAGGATTCAACTTGTAAAAAAATTATCACTATCATTAAGTGTTTTGTCACTTTGATAAGCTTATCTCGGCCAACTGAATCTCAAATTTAAAAGACATATATTATCCAGCTACTAAAGAAAATTTAATTGTTAATTGTATGACAAACCTAAGCCGGCTTTTCATTTTTTAACCATTTTGTATTACTAAAATTCATGTGATAACATACATGTATGTACACTTATGTAGTACTAGGATTTACTTCCTTACACAATTACTACAAGTATATAACCACAAAGTGTTCATTCTATAAGTTTCTGTACTTCAGTCAATAGAGGTAACCGGTTTTATACATTTCGTATTTTGATAATATTCTTGTTAAGAAGATATGTATGTACCTAAAATGCAGTCAGAGGCTATTCATTGCTTTTCTTTTCTAATACGATTACCTCTTCTCCTCGACAAATTAAATAATATTAATAAAGTTTTGCTTACTATAATTAAGGGAAAGCGTTCATTGTTATTTTTTTCATATGTGGATCTTGTAAATATTTTGAGATTCGTGAACTTAAAATTAATCACAAGATTGAATCGGCGTAAGCCAAAGTCGGTTGATAGCAAGGCAGGATTTTTCGAATCGCCAAAATTACGGAGATTGGTGGGTTTTACAAAGTTCTCCTTTGTTTGCGTTGGGATGTTAAGAAGATATGTATGTACCTAAAATGCAGTCAGAGGCTATTCATTGCTTTTCTTTTCTAATACGATTACCTCTTCTCCTCGACAAATTAAATAATAAAGTTTTGCATACTATAAATAAGGGAAAGCGTTCATTGCTTATTGACAGTTCAAAAATCCCATTCATCCTTAATCCTTGGCGTCCCTGGAAGTCTAATTTTTTACCCTGCCAGAGGCAATACCCGGGTTTTTTCGGTTGCTTAGAGACCCAACGCAAACAAAGGAGAACTTTGTAAAACCCACCAATCTCCGTAATTTTGGCGATTCGAAAAATCCTGCCTTGCTATCAACCAACTTTGGCTTACGCCAAGATTAATCTTGTGATTAATTTTAAGTTCACGAATCTCAAAATATTTACAAATATCCACATATGAAAAAAATAACAATGAACGAGTACGAAGTGATCACAACGGTTGGCGAAGGAGCCCATGGCATTGTTCTGAAAGCTCGTCACTCGGCCAGTGGCAATATTGTCGCCCTGAAAAAGGTAACGCTTAAAAAAATTTCTACGGAAGGAATTCCTCTGCAGATGATCCGTGAAATTAAAGCGCTTCAATGTCTGGAGCATGAAAATGTGGTCACTCTCTTTGATGTGTTTCCACAAGGTTTAAGTTTCGTTTTGGTTTTTGAATTCATGCCTTCAAATCTTTGGGAAATTATACAAAATTATCGTCTCACCGGGCCTCAGATCAAGTGCTACATGATGATGCTTCTTCAGGGGTTGGAATATCTGCATGAAAGTCACATTCTGCATAGGGTGAGTATTCCTATTCTTTAATAATAAATAAAAAAAACAATTTTTCTGAACTTTTTCCAATTTCCAGGATTTAAAACCAGCCAATCTTCTCATAAGTAGTGATGGTTTATTAAAAGTTGGTGATTTTGGACTTTGTCGCCTACATTTCAAAGGAGACAATGTTGCATACTCCCATCAAGTCGCGACTCGGTGGTACAGATCTCCTGAATTGTTGTACGGTGCCCGATACTACGACGAAGGCGTTGATCTATGGGCGGCTGGAGTGATTGCTGGAGAAATGCTTAAAGGAGAACCAATATTTCCTGTGAGTTCTTTGTGTAGTTAATTGCCTTTCTTCATTAATCACAAGATCGGACAACAGAGTCACTAAAAAATGGGAAGATGGATGAGACAAACATGAACTCATTTGCTAACGTATAAGCAGAGTCTGATGTATTGTTTGTGTTTTGATCCATCATACTTTTTTCCATTTTCTCATTGTCTTTCTATCTACCCGACATTTCCTCCTGTCCCAGAGTTACATTCCATTTTCCATCTGATCCAATGATTCAGAGATAAATCATTCATTGTCATTTATTTGTCTCTGCCGTTGTTTAGGGAGAGAATGATATTGACCAACTGTACCTGGTAAATGATCCAATGATTCTGAGATAAATCATTCATTGTCATTTATTTGTCTCTGCCGTTGTTTAGGGAGAGAATGATATTGACCAACTGTACCTGGTAATCTCATCTCTGGGGACGCCAGATGAAACTTCCTGGCCTGGCAGGACTGAGCTTCCGGATTACAACAAAATATCCTTTCGCCCAATGGACCCCATCCCTCTTGCTTCCCTTGTCCCATCGGATGTCCCACAATATGAAGAGTTCATTGGTGGCTTCCTCATTTACAATTCCAGTAAAAGACTATCAGCCAAAAATGTAAGAGATTGACTTAGCAGTACATCCAAAAATATTCTTATGTGCCTCATTGACTTGAAGTAGGAAATTACATAATTCTGATATTTTTTAGGCGTTGGGACACAGTTTTTTTAGATGTGAACCTTTGCCGTGCAGCATCTCGGAACTACCCCCACTTCCTTTCCCAAAGTCTTTTGTTTTTAAGGATTTCGACAGTCTTCAAATATCTGGCGACACGTCTGTCTCAAGCTCATGCTCCACATTGAAAAGTGATGGGTCACAAACTGTGAAACTGTGGTAATTAGTAAGTTATTAGGAATGACTCGTATCATATTAGTATCGTGGTTTTATATATCATGTCATTTTGCAGACCACTTTGTTTGTGTGCAGAAATAAACGTCTTCATATCCCCATAACACGGCTTGGTGCTTTCTCCAATGGTTATGTTCACCATGAATGAGGAAGGTTCATTAGGTTGTAATGAGAATGCAATGAGACGATGCGTGAGATGAATAATTAAATTAGGATTTGCAACTTGACTCAAAAACAAATTTCTATGATCCTTTATGGCAATTACGGGATTATCATGACCTCCTAACGACTTTATAGTTAATCTCTTTCTGTATCCTACTTTATCCTGGATTAGGACTTGCTTGCTCGTGTACTTACAATTTGTCCTTTTGTTGGTCAGAATACTTGTAGGCCATGCTTTGACAGTTTACAACTTCTGCAGGCGATCGCAATGACTTTAAAACTGAACCACACCATAATTGTCATCGTATTTGTGGATGCTTCCTTTTGTCAGTTCAGAAGCAAACCAATACCTTAAATTTGAAATATAAAGCTTTCCTTATGTCATATTCGACCATCGGATTTAAGAGATTTGTTGTGTTCAGAATAAGTTTTATGAACACTCCGAGAGTGTTCCGAAACCGCTGCATGTTTTCTTTTCCGGCTGTCAAAAATTTCAAGATGTGTAAAAGGAAATGGAAAATGAAAGCAGAAAGTTTAGGGCAGAAGTTTT
>JAAXNX010002631.1:0-12854 GCA_036491905.1 Folsomia manolachei
CACCACCCCCACATACAAGGTCTGCTGTTAAACCACCACAAAGTTCACCAACCTATTACAAGTCAAGTCCGGTTGTGGTTGTGGCAGATATCATGAAAAATCAGAGGAAGAAGGGTGTCAAACTGGTGCTGGGGGATGAGGATGAGCTTCTCTTTGGCGATAAGGCGTTGCCACCACTTCCCTTCTCATTTGTACCATGTAAATAACGGTAGAAAATAAATAACTATTGTTGTATTCAATAATGTCAAGAAACTTTATTCACATTGTATTGTACTACTGTATACATTGTACTGTACTACTTGCATATTTATGTTTATAGATTATCTATAAACAGCAACAGAATGAGTGATCAATTTGGTGGTGCATGCCGAGATCAAATTACGGTCCAAGAAACTCTTCAGCACCGGAAGATCAAACATCATCGACGCCCGCGCCAACTCCGCCGCAACGTCCTTCCACATATCTCTCAGTTTCCGCATGTACACGAATTGGACCAGGATTCGGATACAGAGAAGAATCAAATCCTCCACGAACAAGTCCCCACCCACGACTTGAGGCTTCCCAGAATTCAACAGTCTTTGAAAAAAGTAACTTCCTCCTCCCACGAATCCCTTGTGGAGCTGGGAATCAATTCAAGAATATCAGAACCTACATCAATAATTGATAATCAATCAATATCCTCACTTTAACCTTGGTCCACTCTCATACTCCAAAGTCGGACGTCTCCAGCTTTCCAGACGTGCGGCGGCATAGCTTTTGGTCACTTTTTGGTGGTGTGCAATGGATGGTGGGGGCGCAGTTGCAACTTGCAATTATAAATACTTTTGTAGATTAAAAAAAAGTTACCAATGGTTTTTTGGCGATTTTTCCCCAAAAAATGGGCCCAGAAATTTCGGCCATTTTCCCAAGGGACGCAACCCCAAAAAATAAAATTTATTATAGAATTTAGCCCAGACAACAATGCTTATCAGTACGGGGCCTTTAATACATTTCTTCATTGAAAAGTTTGGAGGTTCAAATAGTTAGCGAAATGAGATTTATTTTTATATGTGTTTATTTTCCGCATTTACCGACTATTTTATAAGACATTTTTGATATTCCTTGTTTGAAGCCATCAGTCTCAATAACGCTTTCTCTAAAAAATGTTCCACACTATCATTTCTCCAACGTAACAAATTGAAAACCCGAAACCAAAACCAAGTGCATAAAAAAACACCAAAATCTTAGAGCCGGTAAAGGTGTAATCGTCCCACTCCCAGGGCTTCCTAGGCAATTTGCTTCTTTTGCCAAATAGCAATTTTGGCCAACTCGTTCATAATACCTCCTTCAAAAATTCGACTCATTGTTCCCTGAAAAACGGCGGACATGTGAAAAAGAAAGGTTGCTGTGTACGCAACCATTCCCGGATGCGGCAGTAAAGGTTCTCCAACGGTGACATTTAACTCGTTTCCCCAATCTCCACACTTGTTTTTTTACTCTATGAAAGGCCGACTCCGTTTCAATTTCTTCTATAATAATCGCCAGCTTCCCCGACATGTTGACCACAGGCTCATAAATGGAATCGTCATAGTCCACACTCAAAAATGAGTTGTTTATCCTATCCATGAGTCCACTTCGATTAAAACTATGCTATACCAACCGACGGCCTGAGAAATGTCAAAGTCCCTCATATAACCGATTTTAAATCCGCTTAAAACAAGTTCCCTTATGGAACCAATCACTCGGTCCGGCATGGGAATCAACATGTCTGCCGTTAGCAGTCCGTCATACAAGGAACTCAAGGATACCGTTATCAGCAGGCTCCAAATAAAGCCTTTTCTAAATGCTGCACCTTTCCCAGGACTTAGTATGCAGTAGCACTGTCTCAAAATAAGACTGAGGAGTCCAACTGGATCTTTGGGTTTTACGATTAATATTATTAAAAGTGTGCAGATTAGCAGAGATGTCCACACCAATGGTTGGAAAGGTTGCGTGAGAGTTGTCAACAGGAAAAGTAAGCTTTGAGAAGCTTCATATTGATTGACACAGTAAATCAGTCGATCTGTTGAACTGTTGTAGAAAAAGAACTTTGAATAATTGAAGGGGTCAGAGCGTGCTAATGGGGATGCTATAATAACCATTGGATGCTTCACTCCAAAATATGGCTCGGCATACATTAGAAACGGAGACACTTCATCATCTCCGGGGAATATGGGTGTAACGTTATACTTTTTCATCAAAATATTAAGGATAAGTTTACCCTGAGGGAAACATGTGAAATTTTCTTTCAGCGTTTTATGACTAAACGGATCACATTTCACCGGATACTCACTCCACCAAGATCTCTCGACCTGGCCGCTGATGTTTTGATTCAGAAATTGACTCATTTTCAAAAGATCCTTTGTTGGTGCAGTTGTCACATTTTCTCCGGAAATTTGAACGGGACTTTTTGCAAGCATTTTCTCACAAAAGTAACAAAATATTCCAACCTGAGTTACCAACTTGGGTTAAGACTGTAAAACTTCCAAAACCGTTTTATTCACAACTTCTTCTTCAATTAGAAAAAAACTGACACGTCTGAAGTCATAATATGCTCTTTCCACGAGATGAAGTTACTTTCTTCACCATTGATTTCTCGAAGTTTTGTATCTCTGTTCAACAAATGTCCAATTGTTAGCAAATTGGGGGATTTTGACAAATAATACAAGAAAAATGGGGTGCTGGGTTCCAGGAAAAATCTAGAATGTTGTATTGCTTTCAAAACGTCATCTAAAGTTGGCTCTATAACGAGGAAGGTGACACAGCCCAATATTTTATATTGGAGACTAGAAACAAACTTGGAATGATACGAATGTTTTTTACTCCATAGCGTGGGATGGGAGAAAGAGTGGGGGATAGTATTGACATTCACTGATTCCACGATTCCTGACTCGTAAGTTTCTGTTTGTTGACGAGTTGGTGAAAAATTTGCTGCCATTTTCCTGGAATTGCATTGACTTTATAATCAGGTTGTTGGCAATGTGAAGGGCACAGTTGGACTCTTGAATATAGTTTGAAACTGTAAAGAACTCTATGCCGTTTCTTGACTGACAGGGTTTTTGTTGCGTTCTTACAGAAATTATTAAGACTGAAATTAAAAGTACGTGGAAATACTGCATTGCTCGAATAATGGCAAACAATGTGTAGCTAGCTGAATAGAACTATTAATGACGTGACAAAGTCGGAATTAATTAACAATCAGAGTGCACTTTGAATAAAATGCCCAGAGATAGATGGACATTTATTTGTTTTAAATTTGAAATTAGAAGTGGAACGTATTACTCACTGTCATATCCAAGGATTTTCGGGATTGAGATGACAAATAAAACCTGGACATCTTTCCAACAGATACTTATAGACAATTAAAAATTAACGACTAAATCGACTCCGATTTGATATGTCATGAATACAATTATGAAAAGTCTGTTAGAGACACATCATTTTAAAGTTTAACTCGATTTACTCTAAATTATTCAAGGGATAACCTTTCTGAACTTGAAAGAATTAATTTGTTATCTGTTTCCAATTGCATTCCTAATGTTGTGATAAACACTACGGTTACAATCAATAATAAAATTTTTTTAAACTCCTAAATTAGATTATCAAAATTACTCCTGTTTTTATTTATAGGATTCATGCGTAATCAGCGTAAAAATTTTAATATACTAAAGTTAAAATATTAAAAAATCTTTTATTTAAAGATGTATTTGTTGTAAAATAAAAATAAAATCTAAATGCATTAGACACTCTGCACTCAGTTTGACCTTGACATCAGTACATAAACTTAATTTATGACGTACTAGAACCGATATATATTAATAAACTTAACGTAAACTCTAAACGTTTAACGGCAACTCATTATTTTATTATTACACAGTTTCATTAATGGCAACTATTAGGACTAATACAAACAAATGTCTGGTTTTCAATCCAAATTTGTATCATTCTAAAAGTTAATTCAGATTGAAAACATTCATTTTTTGGTGGTCCCAACATCGGATAAAACGCTGAAATTATTTTCTCTAATTGTTTTGGAGAGTCCTTCGACAAATCCAGAGCCAACTTTTTCTTTCTTTCTGTCTGGATCATCACGAGATCCCTGTCGTTGCATTAAATTCTTGTTAAGATTACTAGCAGTTAACTCTGATACTTTTTCTTCCATTTCAACTTTATGTAAACTGGAAACTGTTCCAGCACTCAGTTGTCTTTGTTCGAGCCTTTTCTTGTCGTCAATCCCACGAATTCGTAAAATTTCGTCATAAATCTTTTTGACGGGTCCCATCTTCCCGTCAAGAAGAACATCAAGTTCATCTCGAGTTAAAGTTTTGAAGCAGTTGAAATCAATGTCGTTTTCTGAAAGTGAAATTTTAGATCATGAAAAATAAAATCACTGTAATTTTTTATATTACCGATAAAAGCCGAGATGTATTGCCCGCAACCAACTTTCTCCAGACAGCGTTTTAATGTTGCTTCGCCACTTATGGGTCGCTTATTATCCGTAGACTGGGTTTCACTAATCCTTTCTTTTGGCTGAGGTGGAACACGTTTCGCGTCTTTGTGAAGCCTAAAACCAAACAACCACATTTTTGCAATGATAATAATTTTTTCACAGTTTCAAATAGGCATGCAAATCTTTACATGACATCCTTTTCATCCGGCTCAGCACTAAGGACGCTAGTTTGTAGCTGAGCCTGAGCTTCTTCAACATTATACACTTTTCCTGTCCCAGTAAAAACCTGCGTGGTGGGCAGGAGGCAGTTAACCACTTTCCTTTTTAGCTTCCCAACCCACGCTTCCTTGTCCATGAGTCGTTCTATGAGAATCCCTTGGAGTAGGAATACCATGGGTAGAGAAAATAAGTAGGACAATAATTTAGATTCCTTGTCATACGGGCCGAGATGAAAGTACGCAATAATCCAGGTACCCGTGACAAGAGTGTTGGTGAGGAGTCCGTTCTTTGCGAAGGTTCTAAAATATTTTAATAATTTGATCAAATAAATTTGTAAAAGAAATCCGCATTTTTGCCATAAATTACATGACTTCCACCACCGGAGCCTCTCTTCCCATTCCGGACGGGATTGTTCTCCTCTGCTGTCTTATTGCTCCGACAGCCTCTCCCAAAACGAGAATGAGAAGAAAATAATTTAATCCCAGAAGAATCCAGAGTGGAATGAATAAACTTCCTTGAAAGGGTTTGTCAATCCAACAACTAAAAATAAAATTGCCTTATTAAAATCTCTGTTGGTGCAAAATGTACAAAACAAATTACAAAGCTCCTCCATAAGCTAGTGAGTCCGGTCCGTCGTAATCATCTAGAATTGTCACAATGGCCACGGAGATCAGTGCCACCCAAATTGGAATCCCGATCAGGGTTTGATTTGGATTCCGAGAGGTTCGCATTAAAAGAAAGTCTGCAAAATGCGAATGATCTGATTTTAGGACAGCACATTGTTTTTAAATTTTCATTTGTCAATTGCAAATAATCTTAATCTCACAAAATCCTTTTAATGAAATATAATCCACGGTTGCCACCAGGAACTCTAAAGACAAAATCAGAACTGCCCAGTGTACCACGAAATGTCCAACCATTCCTGTTCCATAACAAGCCCAAGAAGGTAAATTAAAGTAATGCTTATCCACTAGGAAGAATATGAGCCAATAAACTCCTAGAGTGAGAAGGAGACCAAAGTTTTTAAGCAGCTGGGAGCGACCCGGAGGAGAATCCGGGTCATTATTTGGAGAGGAAGGTTTTCTTTTAATCAGCATCATTTTCGCGACAAGATAAGCAACCAGTAGCAAGACGATGATAAGCGTGATTGCGAGGAGGAAAGGAGATTTTCCCTGTGGCAATAGAAAGGATTTATTGCAAAATTGACAAGTTTTTAAAGTCCTTTGCTTACAATGTAACTATGAGCCTGCATCAAAAGTGAGAAAGCAGAGAGATGGTCGCAAACACAGATCGTGGAAAAGCTGGAACTCAAAACCCTGCATCCTTCAAATGACCAGGCGCTGCATGAATAAATTAGTGAGTATTTTCATTGAAATTTATTCATTAATATGCAAACATAAAGCTCTCCCTTTACTCAAGAACAGCGTCCCAAAAAACACATTGGGCCGATGCCTGGACAAATGTAGGCTTTTCCCCGAATGCAGGTCTCTCTGGATCTGCAACACTTTAGAACTCCAAGAATACTCCGAGTGCCAAAAGGTTAACTCCACTGTTGCCAATTAAATTCTTAATTACTCACAACTGCAATTTCATTCTTGTAAATACATTTAAATCCGAGCTTACCAGACAAGTTCAAATGAGTCGTTTCCACTGGGTTATCCAAAGTAAAAGTTATCAAGTCTGAATTTGTTTGGTAGCTGTTATCCGCTAAAAGCTTGGCATCCAAAGGAGACTCTAATCTGAAAATGAAAACCATGTTGACAAATTCATTTGCTGGAAAGATACACAATTAGTGGACAAACTATTCTGCTACTCAGGGAACTTGCCACCCAATACAGGCTATCCACTGAGGGAGGAAGTGTGATTTTTAGCGACGACTTTTGACCTCGGATCTGCTCAATCCTCAAAAGTTCCACTGAGCTCCCCAGTTTCAGAATGGTTTTCAGTTCAGTGGATTCGAACGTGTGAGGAAAATTGCAGGTTTCTCCATTCCCACAACCTTTCCTTGCCACTGTTAGTGGAGCTTGCTCCATTGTCAAAAGACGTGAAAATGTGGAAGCTTTCATATCCTGAAATATTTCGTAAATTATCGGACGTCAGGAAAACTCTATTAAAATATTTACCTCATCTTGAAGGAGCCAGGGTTTCTCATTTTTCAGCATGGCTCCCACCGTCCTCAAAATCCCATCCGCTAATTGCAAATTATCAATTGGTTTTGGTATGTATTTCCGTGCAATTATCCCCAACCCCGTTAGGAGTGGGGCTAACTCGTGGCTGTAGATTTTGGAATCGTTTCCACCTACGGATATTCTGGAGCTCATTTCCAAATAAAGGCTAGTCGCAGTGTGAAATTCCATTTGGGATGGGCGCTTATAAAGGAAAGGTGGAAAACTTACAAAAAATGTTACTAGTCGTATTTATAGCTTACATCAATATGTTGTAAAATCTGCTTGACCCATTCAGTCCCGCAATCTGTGAAATCTGGAAAGGATCCATTGAAGACACCGCTCTCCCCACAGAACCATGTTGCCTGGCGATACGGTATCCCAAAGGGACAATACTGCGTAACCGTAGTGTCAATTGATCCGAACCATCGGTTGCCGTAAGGATCCAAGGCCACACATGCCGGACGGCAGTAACCGTTTCTTGCATTAGAATGAAATCCACCGTCATCGCCAATTCCGAAGCATTATGTCGCTGTATGTACGAGGCACTCCGTGTCATTTCTTCATGAACAGGGTAACTTTATAACTCCCAATTCCACCTTCCAGCTGAACTCGTCGCAATCTTCAATTATGGAAGTTCGTTCTAGTCCCGGGTTACAGGTGCAAAACGATCGGATTCCTTCCCGAGCCGGGACACTAGTCTCCGGATCACAAATAAAGACTCCTTTTTCTCCGTAGATTCCCGGGATATGGCGACATTCTATGTCAACTTCACAATTTGAATCAATTACTAGTTTTGGAATGCAGTTAATGGAATCTTCCCCAAAGAAATCGCAACAGGTTTGTGTTTAAATGTTGCAGGCTCCGAATTCAATGTCTCGCTCGGAGTGAGGAATATGCTGCAGTTCTTTTTCAATTATGTCTCCAAGAACACACTGCTCGCTGTATTGACATTTTGCACCAATTGGGATGTACGGGCGATCAAAGCTTGTTACGATATTAGATTTAAGAGTAAGTAACAGAAAAATTAAAAGTTTCTTCGCCATTGTTTTGAAATGTGAAATTGCTCTGTTCTAAAAAAGCGAGATTGATGATCATCACCACAAAAGTAAAGCATGAAGTGGGACAAAGATAAACCATAAAATGCAATCAGTTTTCCATACTGTCAGGATACTGTCATTTATCAAGTAATGATAAGGGCAAAAAAGTTTTACTTGGTTATGCCGACTGATATAAAATGTGTGATAAGTCTATTTTATCTTATTCAACAGAATATAACTTGTTAGAAAATGTTGCCTATTCCTTGAAGTAAACTAACAACAGCGTCCCCCAATCCGTTTAGTTCTTCACCGGATGTGGCAAACTCTAAATCTACTCCAGCTGGGTCCACTGATGATGAATCCCATTGTACCGCATCGCATCCAGTCACCTCCGTTGATTCCATACCGACAAGGTCAAGTCCAGGCGCAATCCCATTTCCTCCATTTAACTCACTCACTTCCAGAGACATGAAGGCCGAGTTAACCCCTTGACCTAAACCGTAGGGCGATGCCTCGAATGCTTCGGTGCGGATGTATTGGACACCGTCTGTGAATTTTATATTATAATTTGAGCAGCTAAGTTGTCCAACAAATAAATAGTAAATAGACTGTCACACTTACCTCGTTTAAAGTTGCAGGTTCAGTTCCTTCTGGCTTGTTGGTAACGGGTTCCAGCGCTTTTTTAGTAATACTTTTCTTGACAATATCTACAGCAAATGTGGTGCCAAATGCGGCCACAACGGGCACTACGGGAAGCCCATATTTGGCCAGAAGACCCTGTTCCGTAGGTGTTCCACTCTTGGAGCCAAAATATTATGTTAACAGTTTTGAATAATATGCACACATCCGATAGCAATGTGGTTGCTTTAGATGAAACGTAGATTTGGCTGTAATCAATTTTGTAATCAGCATCATCATCCTGTGATGAGTTAATGTTTGAATGACGGCTCTCTTATCAAGAAACTTTTTTATCATTTATTACACCACTTACAAAATGTTGACAATCCCTTCAAACAAACTGACAACCGCCTCATCCACTCCAGGAGCAGTCTCTCCTCCAAAATCTAACTCAACTCCAGATGAATCCACCCCAGTTCCAGCATCCCATTCTGTGACGTCATTCCATCCGGTCGCAGTTTCACCCGTGTCCAAACCAACATCACCACCGTCATAGTTGCTTTGTTCATAGGTATTTGCATCATATCCGGCATCATCGTATGCTGCTAGCTCATCAGGTTGTAGATCTGCATCTGTGCCAGGCATGAATCTCGAAGCAACTCCGTAAGGAGACTGCTCAAATGCGGCGGCAGCCGGGTTTTCAGGGAACTAGGAAAATGAATTCCTTAATAAATGTCACAAAGTGTAGAAAAATCATTTACTCCTCATACCGGTGCAGTTCCATCAGTTGGTGGTACCCCAGGTTCAGGTGCTGGAGTTACCCCAGGCCCTGGTAGTGGTGCAGTTGTGCCATCACCCTTTGGAAATACTCGACTATACACAATTTCATCAATGATATACTTTTGCACGGTTCCAACAGCTATGGATGTCGCAAATGCTCCTGCGGATGGGAGTTTGAACCCATATTTTTCTAGGAGACCCTGCTCAGCGGGAGTTGGAGCCGGCGGGGCTTGACTTTGAGGTGGAACTTGGCCTGGAGGCTGTTTAACTGATCCTGGTGGTGCCGTGGGAAATACGAGTTTCTTGCCACTTCCCACAGCAGAGGAGTAAGAAGGCGGGGTTGGAGACTCCACCTTGACGGGAGGTGAGGTAGGTGGACTCACAATTTTGGGAGTTTGAGCTCCACTCGCAGCTGCATCAATGGCACGAATTCGCTCAATTTCCCTATAAATCTTTTTGCTTGGACCGATCTTTCCACCAAGTGTGGTTAGTTCGTCGCGGGACAGGGTTTTGAAGCAGTCGAAGTCAATGTCGTTATCTGTACAAAAAAAGGAATCAATTAAATTTGAAATATCCTTTTTGTAACAAACTATTTAAAAACCAACCAATAAAGACACTGATGTGGGCGCCACACCCAATATTTTCGAGGCAACCCCGTAAAAGTAGCTCTCCCCCAGCCGTGCCCATCTTGACTCTGTTGTCCTTGATGGATGAAATGTGCACAAAAAATGTGATTATTTCGACTTTGGATGAATCCAGTCCTGCTGATAATATTATCGCAATATGCCTTCATGTTATAAAATGCAGGGTCTTATCTTCTTTTATTGATAACCAAATGATTGTCTGAGCCACGGATTTTCAAGCTAATTGAGAGACTACAAATTGCAACGTTGACTTTTAGAAGTGCATTGCAAACTAATGAATACTTCAAAAAACGCCAATTTTAAAGTTCACATCCAGATTTATGAAATGACAATAAAACTAAAACAAATAGCCGAGACCAGTGCTTCCACTTCATTCAGTAAGTCTGAAGAAAAATCTTGGTCAAAATCAATTCCAATTTCTTCTACATATTCGACGTCGTCATACTCATCGTAGTTTTGCACTTGATCATAATCTTGCTGGGTGTAATTTTCTCCTTCTTGTGTGTAATGAAAACCTTGCTGATCGTCGTCATAATAATCTTGATCGAGAGTCTGATCATTGTTCTCAAAGTATATTTCCTCCGAATAGTTCGGTTCAGGTACATCAACAAAATATTCATCTGGAAGAGTTGTTTCCTCTACCACTGTGTCCGGCTCAAATTTTTGTAAACTGGGCTCACTCCTGTCCGTAAGATCCGTCTCAGCAAGAATTGAGTCATTCTGTAAACATTTGGAAGAATTCAGTCAACTAATAGACGTAAATATTTGAAAAAAAACTTACTTTATTTTCGGAATTTGATATTTCACTAGTTTGTGGTTCAACTGGAACTCCTCTAACTCCAGAAATGGGAGCGGATGCTGCAGGTTCATCTCCATCCAGAACGTCTTTGACCACGGGTGTCGTGTATTCTGATGATTTTTATAAAATTGCTAATATCGAGATTTTTATGGTAGTACTCAAAGCCAATCGATAGAACATACAATAAAATAAAATTTCAATTAAATTTGAATAATTGCTCTTGCTAGATTCCATCACCAACCTTGGCAATAATGACGATTTTCTAAATTTATTTTCATAAAAGCGAGTTAAGATTTTCACTAACCGTAACTCAAAAATTTTATCGATCGTAATATTTTTATAATCCACTTGCACGATTAAGATGATAATAATATATTCTGTTTGTTAGAAGAATATCAAGGATCACGGTACGCAGGCCTATGATGGAAAACATTGTCCAGTAAAAATTTTGTGAACAAATATATTTTGGAATTCACGTCATCCACCCACCTCCGTGGGGTTCTAATTAAAACATCCAAAATTTTTATTCTTTTTTTGATCTAATTTAATAATTTCATTATAACTCGTGTCTGGAAATCAGGTTCCTCAACAGCAGCAAGTTGGATTCGGAGGTTCTCCACAAGTTTTTAATTAAACTTACTATTTTATTGTGTACAAATAACGAACGATGACATAATAAACTCTTATACAGAACACAACCGTGGCCCAGCTCCCCAAAATCAAAGGACACATCAACAACCCAATCAACAGCCCCAACGGTAACTAGCCATTTTTCTTTATGCAAAAATATACAGATCACAAAATAACTATATGAGAAATATCATAATTTCATCTGTATCCGTATCTACTACTGTTATAGGTAAGAGCATGGAAACCAACAACAAGTAAGGCCTGCCGTTGGTGCCCAACAAGGCCCTGTTAATCAAGGAGGAGGCCAAGTACTTCTGCATCAACCTTTCCAAACGTTAAGATCTTCTGCTACTCCTGAACTACAAAAACAAGTTATACCAATCCACAGTTAATGGCTGCATTTATGAGGCATCGTCAGCAACAACAATAACAAAAGCAGCAGCAGAATATACAAGGTTAGGCTGGCCAGCCAATGATATCCCCAGTGATGAATCAATAGCAACAACAACCTCAGCATTATTTAATTCAACATCCTGGTAATGTTTATTTCGTTAGTTAACTTCCAAGTACGATTTACGAGGTAGGTTGCATTCATTTTATGATAGTAACTTGTAATTTTTGTACTTTAAAGGTGGTATAAAGTCCCAATCTACCATCTTACTTGGAAGTATGAGGTAGTTTTCCTTAAAAATTAGGGGACGCGAAAAACTCTGAAAATACCGTAATTGATATTCTTCAGCACAGGGCTTTCTACACAATTCACAATTCATTCCAGATTTTAGAATCATTTCTTATTTATTTCTATCCAGCATGCAAGGAAAAAGTTCAATTAGGTTGATTGGTTTTGAGCATGTACAAGGTAACTAAGCATTCCTTGATCCAGTGGCGAAATAGTTTTCTTGTTAAGCTGAAACATAAACCATGGGCTACTTTGTTCTAGGGATTCAACAGAAATAAGTAGTTCTGAAGAAAATTAAATTACAATAATTGGCCGAATTTAGTTCCGTAATTATGTTCCATTATGTTGGAAAATAGCAGAAATTAAGGAAAATAAGTACGAATTTTGTTTCTACAGTATGTAACCCATTCGTTTAAAATGTCAAGGCAAGTCCAATTAAACTCGGGAAAGATGCTGGAGTTAAACACCTCCAATTGTGGACATTAACTTTATTCTTGGTAAAATACATGTGAATTCTGTTGGAAATGTGTACAAATAGGTTACCAATCTGGTTTAAGTTTCCGGGTTTTGACGAGAAGAAATTGTTTCATGAAATGTGTAAAAGTAAAAATCGCCGATTAATTAATAAACTTGCATTATTTGACATATTCACTAAAATTAAATTAGGAAACTTGGAAGGACAATTTGCATTCAAATAATTAATTTTGTTAACAACAATCACAGTTAAACTCATATTCCGCACTAGAAAACCAAAGACACGGAAGTTTAACCACGATCTACGGATGTTTGTCCCCCCCCATTTGTCCCCCACC
>JAAXNX010002632.1:0-12852 GCA_036491905.1 Folsomia manolachei
ATATTTATAGAAATACGAAGTTCTTTGTTTTTGTCATTGTTTTTATTGATCCCTGTGATTTTTATACAATCTAATAAATTTTTAAACCGTACTCAAAATCAAAATCCCTCCTTCAAAACTATCATTTTCTTCTTCCGGGTCACTAATTTGAACGTCTCCGAGTATACGCATTCGGGCTTCCCTGTGCCCTTGACCTGTAGGAATGAAATACAAATTAGTATATAAATCTATACATGAATAGACAGTAACATGTTACTACCCACATAAAACTTGTACACAAAAGTAGCCTTCGTCTGCCCGATCCGATGAACTCTTCCAATAGCCTGTTGTTCAGTTGCAAGACTCAGAACGGGCTCCACTAGGACAACGTGTGTAGCCTCGATAATGTTTAATCCCTTTGACCCAGATGCCAAAAGCAGTAGTAGGACATTTACATCCTTATCAGTCTAAAAGTCACGTATTCGTTGTCAGTAAGCCATCCGATTAACAAAATCATCAAAAACTAAATGTTACCTTAAACTTCTCCAACTGAGTCTGACGCGCTTTGGCTCCCAAACTTGACGTCAATGCCAAATTAGGTATTTCATTCTCGTTCAGAGCCAACTTGAGAGTTTCGAGAACATCAGACCAGGTTGAAAAAATGATTGTCTTCTCACCCGGATAGTCCATCCCAATTTTTCTAATAGTTTTCAGCACGGCTTTCACTTTGACGGAATGACTCCCTACCAAGTTACTAATTTGCTGCTCTGATAGTTTATACTTGTCAACGATTGCTACGTCCTGGGTTTTGAGACCAATTTTAGTGCGACAAAAAGGACAGTCGGACATTCCATTGCGAGTCATGCTATTTAAGCACGAGGTACACATTACATGTGCACAACCCAAAACGGCGTATGTGTTTCCAAATTCCTCGTTACAAATTTGACATTCTTGATCTGTGTCGTTCATCAGAGATTCCGTTGTACTTTGCAAAAACTGGAGTCTACCCAACCTTGCAGGGATGTGCTTTCCATTGTCATACATCAGGACATCTTTAGCATTGACAAGATATTTCTCTTCTTTCACTTGCAGATCACGACGGCGATGGAGTTTCTCTTGTAGTTTCTTTTTAGCTGCTGTAATTTGTTGTTTTGTCATTCCTGGTCGCTGAGTAGCCTCTACTTCATCAGGACTCGGTATGGGAAGCCTGGGAATAACGTAGTCCTTGGCGTTAGGAGTAAAAAGTTCGTCAAACAATTTTTGAGTCCGCTTTTTTAGCTTTTCAGCACCATTATGTAACTCTTCAGTATCAACGGCGGTTCGTTCCGCATTCCCATATTGTTGTGAAGCTACTAGCCACTCTTGTCGAACTGATAAAATTTCCGTTCTCCATCCATCCCCGTATCCAACCGAGGTTTGCAAATTACCAGTAAAGAATTCTTCCCGGCAGTTGAATAAATTTACTTTGAGGAGTCCTAAATCAAAATAAAATTCAGTGTTACGGATAGAATACAGTTTCTTTGTTTTTTAAACGCTCACTGTTAAGTGCGGACAGAATCCGCTTGAAATCTCTCTGGCACTGTGCCTCGGTCTCCTGGACCAAACGCACATGGAGTTGTTCCATAGTAATTGTTTTTTCTATTGTAGTGTTAGTGGCACCCTCAAAAGGTGCAGGGTAGCAGCAAGCCTTCCTCAAACTGCGAAAAGGTATCATTATCTGCGCCAAAAAGTATGGAACTTGTATTTTAAAGCTCGGAATTATATTCCAACCAAATACCAATATAAATCATATTCTAACCGATTGCAGAGTTGATTGTGCCAATTCAGAGATCCTAGTGTCCAAATTTATTTGAGGAGATCGGACAAGTCTCTGAATCTTTTCCAGTACATCCTTTGCCATGTATTCAAATCTCTGATTGTAAAACTGTTGCTCTAGACCAGTAAAGACAAGCTCTTGAACGTTGGTTACTTGGGGTGGGACACCAATCTGAAATGCAATTAATATTATGAAATTAAATTCTTAAAAATTCCAATTCAAATAAATAAGAATAATTTTTAATACCTCATCCAACACATTGGCTTTAGCAGTACGCCAAATGGTTTGACCAAAAAATTCTTTCAAGAACGGATTGAAATTTTTTCTCAAAAAGGGCTGTTGAATCAATTCCTCCCACCAGTAGTGATCATTGATAGGTGTCACACAAAACAAGGAAAATAATCCAAACAAATCATTGAGTTCCTTATTTATCGGAGTTCCCGTAACGAGCCATCGGTTGACTGCAGGAAGCTTTGCTGCCATTTGGGACATTTTCGAGCTAACATTCTCCACCATTTGAGCTTCATCTAGGCAAACTCGCCACCACTTTGTGAAAGGAAGTGGGGAAGGAATTTTCAGATAACGATTCGGTTTCCGGATAGGATATCGTCCTCCACCCACTTCATAGCCGTTTGGAACATCAGTGAAAGCCAGTTCGGATTGGAGAACGTTATAAGTTGTGACGATAATATCAAACTCTCCGAGTTTATTGGGAGGCATATAGCCGTGTTTGGTGACTCCTCTGTTGTAATGAAATGAAAATTAGTAAAAATCAACAGTTAAAGCCGCGGTTTTCTTGTGCAAATCTTACTCGTAAAAGAAAATTGTAAGCATCCCCTCCTTAACGTGGCGTTTTAACTCTTGACGCCACTGCAAATTAAGCGTGTTTGGGGTAACAATCAAAGTAGATTTGATTGGAATCAAGTCCAGAGATGGAAGGCAGTGTGGGCAAACATAATCCTCGTTACCATTCAACTGTTCATCTACTCCAGCGCAAATGCGATGCTGCTGGTTTTTGCACATCCGGCATTCCACTGTCTGTAATAATAACAATAACATTTTCTAAGCTTAAAAAAGCATACATTTCGTGCTTATGCTACTAGTAATGCAATTAAAAGTACGTAGGTACCGTTAAGGCCTGTGATTGTGCTTTATTTTGTCGGGAATGGGAACGAGGACCCAAGATCTCAACCAGTCCGCTACCACAAAAGCATACGAAGCGTGGAGTAAGCTGTCGTTTTCCTGTTGATAATTCCAAATCCATTTTTGTCCGTTTGCTAGCTGGTGGCTTAATCTCATTTTCAGTATCAACAGGATATGTGTTCAGTAGAATTAATGAAATTACTTCCACAGTTTTCCCAAGTCCCATTTCATCTATAAATTTAGAAACAAGGATTACTAAAGGTATTTTACAATCAAATCAACTAACAAATTGGCTATTACCTGCTAAAATACCACCACATGGAAGTCCTCCAAAAACTGGGACCTCACTATCATTCTTCAACCAAGTTATCACATTCTGAAATGCTTTCTGTAAGCGAATGTCTCCAGCATTCTTATCTTCAAGTGCGGAATCAAACACATTTTCTTTATGCATCATCCAAGTCACAGCCCGTTTCTGATAGCTCCGAAGAGTCGGAATGAGATGGTTTGACAGCAAAGAAAAGTTCACCGGCGACTCAGGTTGAATTGGTCTCTCCGCATGGTATTTCTTAATTTGTGCATAAAACCAAGGGATGTCTTCCGGTCCGGGAGGATTTACCTCAGGTTCTAGAAAGTAAAAAAAAATGTGTGTTCCAAAGAAAATGGAGTGAATATTAAATTTAACAAACCTTCCATTTGCGGAAGTTGAGGAAGAAATGAGGGATGAACCGTCTGCAAATAGTATAATATAGCAAAAAATAAAATGTCAAATTTCAACCAAAATCTTTTCAAGTCCTCACATCATCATCACTGTCCAAGTCCGACACATCTTGGAGTTGCAGTTCCTCATTTCCCTACACCACAAAGATCTTTTACTTTATCTTTTCATGCAAATAAAATGAAATTCACTCTTATTTACCAAGTCCACCGGTTGCCCGTTAGTGGAGCTTTCTCCAGTTGCGGGCTGATGGGATAACCTCTCAATAACCACTCTGAGTCCGTCGGCCATCCTTCCGGGTGTTTCCTCCCCAGTTGATCCTTAAGGGCAATCAAAATACAAATTCTCAACAACAGACTGAATCAAGAAGATTCAGTAATTATATACAATTTGGGTTTAGACAGGTTTCCTTTGGCTTTCCTGACTGACCAAACATCCGCTAACAAGTACTTGCTGTTTAGTTTCTTTTATGATATTCGTGGAATTCATCAAACAAACACAACAATAATGCCAGCAGCCAAAATCAACAAACAACAAATGAAATCGGATTCAAATCATTGAATAAATTCCTCCACCCGGTGTCACACACTTACTTACAGCAGAGAGGGTCCAGTAAACGATGGCGATAGAAAGGGTGGATGGCGACGGTTGGAGATGATGTCGACGAGAAACAACGACGAACGCCGGTTTCTTTGTTGAAATGATTCTGAAATCGAGAAATGATTTTGGGTGACGGCGGTGGACTGAGACTGGTGGAAGGGAAATAAAAGACATCACATAAATTTTTCATAATTTATCTGCATTTCTTAGTTTCAAGGAATTTGAATAAATTTGAAGNTTCTTAGTTTCAAGGAATTTGAATAAATTTGAAGAATTTCGAAATAATAATTGTATGTTACTGCAGAGCAGACTTCATTTTATCAAGCTGCGTACTCCTTTGTATCAAGAATCAGAGAATCCTTCTTTGTTTTTGTGACTGTAATGAGTAGAGCACAAGGAAATGTATTTCTATGCTTATCTTTTGGTTTACTACCACACAGGTTTGGTCTCATTCCTAAATTCGTAAATAAAATGCAACACTCACAATCCAGGCGTGGACTAAATTATGACTGACGTAACGAATTTCATGACAAAAGTCTCTAATGCCAAAAAAAGAACATCCAATTTTCCTGAGGGTCATGCAACATTTATTACAACTCACAATCCACTAGTTCCGGATTACAAGTAGTTAAAATAGGATCAAACAACGAGGGAGGTGGACATCTCAATACTTCGACCTCCTCATCCCCACCACCCCTGCAACTTATGTACAGGGCACAATCGTGTGGATGCGGATAAAACCCGGCCGGCTTCCCGGAACAACTTGGTAGACATTCCACGTCCTCGGGAAAATTACAGGCTTTTATTCCTCCATCATAAAGTAAGGGCTGAGGACATTTTTGGACGATAGTGCCCCCACCCACTCCACAAATGATGTACATCGAGCAATCCACGGGATGAGGATAGAGTCCGGGTAGTTTGTCGGCACAACGAAATATATCCGAATTCGGAGGCTCTATTGGCTCCACGGGGTTAACTGGCTGCAGATCCATGTACCAAATAGTGTCCAAATATTGGAACAGACCTCTCCGTCCCCCAAAAATGTAAACTCGGTTGAGATACGGAACATAAACAGCCTCGGCCAGGTCAAAGGTGGCATTGTCCCAACTAGGAAGATTGTCCACATCCAGTCGCTCTCCTGATTGGGTGAGGGTATTGAAGCTGAGAATATCTCCTCCCCAAGGTGGCAGAGATTCTGAGTGCCATCCTCCAATTATGTAGGCGTTCACTCCATCAAATGCGGAGGCAGAGTTGTAAAAGCTTCGATTGGTATTCGGTCCTACTTGACTTATACTCCGGGATGGGTGGTGATAACTCAGGATTCGGCCGGGCATGTAGGACGCTACGGAACAGAATATGGTGGCATTTCCTGACAGCGGATTCCAAACTGCGTTGGCTAAGGTACAAGTTTCTGTCCCGAGTCCTGCGGGCCAGTGAGTTGACTCTCCTGATTGCAGGTCAAGGTGAATGACGGCCTGAAATAGTTGATTTTGAAAAAAAATTGAAAAGTTGGTTTATTATTTTTATCATTAACTTTACCTCTTTAGAGTCCCAACCACCAAACAGTTTGGCTGACCAGGGGTCCTCGGAGATACATCCCACGTATCCTGCTGGTGTTGGGAGAGTAGATAACAAGCTCCAAGGACTATTCTCGTCGGTGGCGGTGGTATAAACGGACGAAGCATTGTAACCCCCGGCGTAGATTAAACGATCATCTCTACTCCGGAAGGCGCAGCCATCGTGCAGTCCTTCGGGAAGGGGATTGATTCCTTGGCTTATCTGATCCTGGGATATGGAGTAGGTTAAGACATCTTGAAGTGAGAATCCACCCCCATCATAGCCACCGAGAAGGTAGATGGTGTCAAAACCGTCAAATACTGCGGATAAGGCTGCCCTAGGAGTGGGCAGAGTTGCATCACATTCCACAAGGGATAGAGTGGCAGAGGAAACGAAGGTTGTAGTGTTGGCGAAAAATAGTAAAATAGTGCAGAGGACCAGAGATGCCATAGTGCTTGTGTGACCTACTACCTAGAAACTGGTCCGATTTCAGGTATGGAGACATCAACTGCATCTGAGTTTATCTGACGTAGATGAACTAGCTTATCCAATTTATCATGCATTTGAGTGACATGTCATTATTTTACTTTTAAAATGATAAGATAAGTGACGATGCTGGGGTATGATTTTGTATGTCATTTATGAGGTTTGTGGACGTCATATTCAAACTGGAACCTGTGTGTTGTGCCAAATAAAGATGAACAAATTGCAAGTAGGCTATTGTTCCAGTATTTATTGGTAAACAACAAATCACACGCTGCTACAAAAATAAACCAAATTATAAAATAACCACCACCGAACGCTTACACCAATAACTTTCGTCAAGTAAAAAATGTCAAGAACTAGACACACTCTAATCATATTAACTAATTACGCAGATTTCATTGAGTTTCATAAAATGATTTAACTATCAAGAAAAATCTGATAGTGCATGAGATTCCACTTTGGTTGAAAATACATTCTACCAACCTATTTGTCTTCACCCTTATAAATAATAACAATTAATTTATAAAGAGTAATGACAACAATGTTAATTAAAACCCAAACTAAGAGCAATGTACGATTATTTGTCCTCGCTATAGGAAGATAGCGTGGGTGTCAGTTCATATAAAACACTTGAATAAATGATTGCACTCCAGAGGCTTAACAATTTGAACTATAAAATGTTGTAATATCTCTAAAAACCAGGACGTAACTAATTTGAACGCTAAAAATGTTGGAAATGTTTTATCCCAACAATCTAGAATAAGTTCCAAACAGTGTACAAAATACTAATAACAAGCAATTTTTCAAGGCTTTTGGATTCCTGACCAGACCTGGTCTGTTTCCGTACCACAACCTCATTCTCATGTTTCTCAACATTGTCGCCAGAGTCAGGGACATCTTCCTCACATTCGTGATCATTCTCGTCAAAGTCAGGAACATCCTCTTCAATTTCGTAGTCATTCTCATCAAAGTCAGGAACATCCTCTTCAATTTCGTAGTCATTCTCATCAGAGTCTATTGCACTCCCGTCCGTCTCAGTTGCATTCTCGGTAGAGTCACCTACAAATAAATAAATGTTTAATTAATAACAACATTGTTAATATTTTATGCCTCTCATCTGTATTGTTCTGCTTACCAACTGGAGATGGAGTCGGGCGACGACAGGTGTCCAATTTTTGCTCCAGATTCTTAATCTTTCTCTGCTGGATGGGATGGAGCGCCTGGAAAATAAGTATGTCAAATTAATATATTTAAATTTGGACTTGTAAAATAATTAAAGTTTTACCAGTTCCTTATCCATTCCAGAACACTTGTTAATCTTTACTGCAGTGATAATATCTTGTGGACGGGAAGCAGTCGCACTTTCTTCGCTGGAGGATGAATCGCCCAACACGACACAATTGGCCAGATGCTTTTTCAAAGTCCCAATCCTTTTCTCTTGGAGATCAAGTTGTTCCTGAAGGATAAATATTACAAAATTGAAAAATATTCAAGGAAATGGAATTGAGTTGCTTGACTAAAATAATGATATTATTGACATCTTACATGCAACGCTTCCTTTAATCCATCACAGCGTGCTGGACTACCCAGGATGGGTCCAATAAAACATCCAGAATCATCTTCACTTGATGAGTCTTGGATGTCAGTTGGTTCAGTGGGTGGGACAGAAGGAGCAGCAGCTGAAATTAAAAATTAATTGAAATCGTTTTTTTTCATTGTGGCTAGAATATATTGAATCGATAGTATATATTAATTCTAATGTGTTTAGTAAGTAAAGTAATATCTTACGTTTTATCATGGGTCGACGAAATCCAATTGATCTACTGGTTGCTGGCACTGGCCAACTAGCCATAACCCAAATTATTGCCAACACTAGCAATTTCCCCATTTTGCCCGATTTCCTGATCACTTGTTGGAAGTTATTAAAAAACTTGTTGCTGTTTATCTTGTTTACCACTCAATTTGGCGACTGGCCAACTTTTGCACTGGGAAACAGTTGAAAAAAATCAAATTAAATGTCACTTTTCTTGCCCTCAATAGTTTTTGAGAAGATTTCAGGCTTTCAGCTCTATTTTATGGAGCACTATTTCGAAAATTGTAGATAGCTTGTAAATTTCTTAGCATTAAATCGGATGCTCAGTCTCCGAAGGCATTCGTCACACTGAGTTGGAAAAGGAACGCAGGAAATATTTCGTTTCGCGTCCTGCTTGAGTTTAATATCGCGTCGTTTTGGGGATGTTCTTGTTATCAACAAGAACAAGGTCTAACGAGAGTCTGTGCAGAATAGAACTTGGATGGTTGGTTGGTAAAGAACGAAATCAAGGCTGGACGTTGAAGAAATGTTTACTTTATTTGAAATTGAATTATGATACCTTACGTCAACCACAGTGACGAATAGTCCGATCGAGTAATGAATGAGCAATGACTTAACTTTTACGTATCTTTTAAATCCGAGCCTTTGCGTACTCGTTAATCATGAACGTATTAATATAATGCTGTACAGTCGATTCTCTTCTACTATACTTGATCTGCATATCGTTTGTTTTAAGCATGATTCATAATTTTATTATCCCTGGAATTGATAAGGATAATGGATAAGAGTACGTTTATATCAGTTAGTTTAAAAAGCTTCTATGCATGAAACACAGCAAGAATACTGGAGAAATTGGGATTTTTATGAAAATAGAGATCAAAATCCACCAACGGATAACTGCAAGTTTTCTGGACAACATGCAAGGAGGGAAATATTGGAAAATAATGATTCCTCTTGCACACAAAATTTGTGTCACAAAATTTTCTGACGCATAATTATGCGGACTTGAATCTCGTTGGCGTCATAATCCACCTAAATAACATGGTTTGTAATAACATTCAATCGTAAAGTAAGACTTAGAAAACTGAATATACAAAAATATCATCCAAAATTATGGCTAATTTTATCTGCGAGATTTACTAAAAAAATCAATTTTCATATCAGGAGCAGTCATTAAATAATTTTATTTATTTTATAACTTTGAGAAAGACTAGACTCCGCTTCTTAAACTTGATTTTATTGTGGAATACTTGATTCAAAATTTTATTAAAATAGGCAGACTGACCAATTGATTTTGGGTTTATTAGTATTTTTGAAAACAGCATGATAAAGATGCATGGTAAAATGACATTCAAATAGTCTCTTTTGCCGTCACCAGCCTTATCTAATATCCAATTTACTTCATTCCACGAACTGACTTTATATTTCGGAACTTAATCTCTTTTCATGGACTGGTGCATGGAGTTTGGCATTAATTAAGTTATTTATATTTTATGGAAAGGAATGGATTGAGAATAGTTTATTACACTGATTACACATAAAATATGAAATATGGCAACAAAGAATCCATTCCAAATTTGTCTGCACTCCAATTCAAAATCTTTTACTATCTGCTGCTTATTCTTAAAAATCATATTACATTAGTGGCTTTAATCTTTTATGTGTAAATGGTAGTGATAGGAGTTACTAAATTTTAATCAAAGTTTTGCATCACATAACAAAAATTAAGACTTTTGGCCGAGGATAATTTATTTAAATGAATATTAAAGTCTTGTATTATTAAGGAATTTTCGTCATTTTATAAAAATTAAAATCACTACAGCTCCTCCTTGTCATCTCTCTGTCCACCTTGCAACTTGGCAATAATTGGCTCTACAATAGCCTCAAGGTCCTTCTTCACCTTCAGGATCTCTGTCCCCTCAGCATCTTGATTAGATTGGAGCCATTGCACACTGTCCTCCAAGGCTCGGTCAATCATGTCCTTGTCATCTTGTGACAGTTTTCCTCCCAACTTGGTCTTATCTGCGACTTGGTTCTTGAGGGAGTAGACATATGACTCGAGATCATTCCGGGATTCCGCCTTTTCCTTATTCTTCTGGTCGTCCTCTGCAAATTTGTCGGCATCCTGCAAAAAATGGCTTTCTCTGTCACATGGATTCTTTTAAATTGTTTGAAAATGCAGGGCATAAATTCCTCACCTCAATCATTCTCTGAATATCCTGAGGACTCAGACGATTCTGGTCATTGCTAATGATGATCTTTTCCCAAACTCCGGTTCCCTTGTCTTCCGCTCCCACGCTGAGAATGCCATTGACATCAATTTCAAAACTAACTTCAATCTGTGGCATTCCTCTTGGGGCGAGTGATATTCCTCCGAGGTCAAACTTGCCTAGTAAATGGTTATTTTGGGTGAGGGGTCGCTCTCCCTCAAATACTTTGATGGTCACGGAAGCCTGATTATCGGATGCAGTGGAAAATATTTGAGATTTCTTCGTTGGGATGACGGTATTGCGTGGGATAACTTTGGTCATGACACCGCCCGACGTTTCAATTCCCAGGGTTAGAGGATTCACGTCTATAAGCAATATTTCTGGAGTATCGTCTTCTCCATAGAGGACACCTAAGTGACAATATAAGTTATTTGAGTTATCTTGAAAATCGGCTAAAATATTGTCTCACCTGCTTGCACTGCCGCCCCATAGGCCACGGCCTCGTCGGGATTAATCCCTCTGCTTATCTCTTTCCCATCAAAAAAGTTTTTGACCAACTCTTGAATCTTTGGGATCCTTGTGCTTCCTCCAACCAGAACTATCTCGTCCACGTCACCCTTCCCCATTCCGGCGTCTTCCAACACCCTCTGTACCGGGGTCAGGGTGGATAAGAAAAGGTCAGCGTTGAGTTGCTCAAACTTTGCTCGGGTGAGAATTTCACTGAAATCTTCGCCTTCAAAAAATGACTCAATCTCAACTCGAGTCTGGTGTGCCGAGGAAAGGGAGCGTTTCGCCTTTTCAACTTCTCGTCGCAGTTTTTGTACGGCTCTGAAAAAATAGGAAAGTTGTCAAAAAACTGATAAGCTTGAAAAAAAACTGACAAATTACAAATACCTCGCATCACTTCTCACATCCTTTCCCGTCTTCTTTTTATACAATTTAATAAAATGCTCCATAACCCTGTGATCAAAGTCTTCACCACCCAGATGCGTATCCCCATTTGTCGCAACCACTTCAAAGACTCCATTGTCAATTGTTAGCAGACTCACGTCGAAAGTTCCACCGCCCAGGTCAAAAACAAGAATGTTCCTTTCACGACCCTCTCCCTTTTTATCCAGTCCATACGCAATGGCCGCGGCTGTGGGTTCGTTCAGGATTCGGATCACATTCAACCCCGCAATTAGTCCGGCATCTTTTGTGGCTTGTCGTTGGGCATCGTTAAAATAAGCTGGGACCGTGACGACGGCATGAGTCAACATTTTTTTGGAGATAAGCTTCCGCCGTTGTTTTCATTTTGAGTAGAATCATGGCCGAGATTTCTTCTGGGGACAGCATTTTCTGCCCTTGGGAGGTGGAGAGACGTATGTGGGGCTTGGAGTTGAGTTGGATGATCTCAAAAGGGAGCATCTTCAGGTCGGATTGGACCGTGGGATCATTCCAGTCACGACCTAGGAGACGTTTGATGTCGAACACGGTGTTTTCTGGGTTTGAAGTGAGTTGGTTCTTGGCTGCATCTCCAATAAGGCGTTCTCCTCCGGGAGTAAAGGCCACGTAGGATGGAGTTATTCGGTTTCCTTGGTCATTTGGGAGGATTTCTACACGACCGTTTTTAAACACACCCACGCTGGAAGTTAAAATGATTAAGTTGCATTAAAATCAATTTATAAGTTTTCATGAAATATTCTCATCACCATGAATAAGTCGTGCCCAAATCGATCCCAATTACGGTTCCCAAATCGGGCTTATCCTTTCTTCCTCCGCAGACGTCACAAGCATCCACAAAGGCCACCGCGAGTAGGAGGGGGAGGAGTAGTTTCAACATTATAGAAATTAATCAAAAATATAGTTGAAAAGGGTGTCTGGAGAAGTTTGTATGGAGTGGATCAAAGTTGAACTGATAAGTGGCTGAGAAATTGAGAAGCGTAGTGGTGATTAAGCTTGGTACTGAACTAAACCGACGTGTTTCTAAACCGAGCAAATCATACACATAAGTTAGTTTCGCAGTGAATGAATGTTAACGCTAAGTACATAAATACACGTCGGGTAAGACGTACTTAGTTTATCTTAGCAATTTTTTTTGCTGACGAAATATCCTTTCATCTTTCGAATGTCCTAACTATCTGGTTTTTTTAAATTTCGAATGCAATGCGCAGTAAATTTGAGATGGAAATACATTTAATCCAAAGTTTCATAAGTAATTGTTTAATTATGAATTAATAGTACCTCATAATAGAACTAAGTGGCAAAAAGGCATGTTGTTCTAAAATAGATGTATTTTACCTCAAAATTTGTTCATATTTTTTGTCGGATTCTTAACAAAGTAATTGGGATTCGGGAAGATGAGATGATTGATGAAGTAATAAGTTAGACATAATCACATAATGCTGCATTAAAAAAACTCTAACAATAAAGTAAAATAAGTGTTACTTTCGAGTCGCGTCTATTATGAGCCAAGGATAACGTTTATTATTTCGTTAAAATCGCAAAAAACATAAGTTTCCAACCTACGGTTTACAAAAAAATGGTTTCA
>JAAXNX010002633.1:0-12844 GCA_036491905.1 Folsomia manolachei
CCTGACAAATATACCAAAAACACGACTCTCTAATCATTCTTAACGACGGATGGAGTTAGTCTTCAAGCAAGCAAGTTCAGTTTGAGTCAAGAAGGATCCACATCTAAAAAAACTTTGTTGTTGCTGGAAGGGAAGGAAATTCTCTTTTTGCTTCATTTGCCATTGTCGTCTCATCTTGGCGTCATCGTGGAATGGTGCTTTGCAATAAAGAAACTATGACATTGCGTTGTGTTTGCGAAATACTGTTTCTCATATCCCTTTAAATTCCAAAGAGAGAGACTCTATTCCCTCCTGGTATTTTGTAGAGGATGCAGAATCAGAAATTGCTATTGGGCAAATAACTGTCTGCTGCGCGTACATGCTATAAGCCAAGTACTAGGAAGAGGTATCATGTGAAGGAATTTAAGGTTATGCATGGAGAAAGTAGTGATGCAGGAACCCTTTGTGGGGATGACTTATATATTTCATGTATACAAAGTAAACTTAGTTAAACATATCCCTCCCTGGTCCTAATTCGATCTCGACTAAGCTCTGGCTAGAATAATTACAAGTTTCTCTCAAAACTAAATAATCTACGAGTCTCTGGAGATTTTGCAATCAGAGTCAAAGCCGTGCCGGTGGCTCATTTTGTTCAAGTCATGAAATAAACTTTAGACTGCTTCATCCTTTCCGTGTGTGTTATGAGATATGTCGTCTTCTCAAATTAGACTTTCCTTGACACATTACTCTTGGAGAATGTTGTTGGTGTCCTTCATCAAGGAGGCACGTAGGCATCATAAATATTTTCGGGATATTTTTCCTTTAAGTAAATGCAATGCTGACTGGGTATCTCCAATTGCTTCATTCTGTAGTTAAATTATTTTGTTTGAGTAAATTGCTGGTGAAATTGGCATAAAGAAAAGATAAGCAAGGAGGTATTTTATCAGATGAACCCATCAGATTAGGTTGGAGAGAAATTGCAAAAAGCATGCCATGTCAGACTATCCATGCTGACACCTATAGGTCTTCCCGTCTCTTCACTTCCAACGTGCTAAATCTTGATCGAATTCGAGGGAGAATTTAGCAGTAAATTGTGAAGAACTGTTGTTTTGTTAAGGTTCTAGCAACTGCTGTTGAATTATAAATTGGACAAGTCATCGGTGTTTTATGCCAATCTGTGACAACTACACGACTGAGTTAGGCCCTAGTGGTGGTGCTATCGTAGGATGAACCATTTGTGATAAATTGCAAAGTTCTCAGGGTGTAAAGCTATATGCATAAATTATTTTGGGAGAAAAACTAATGTTTGTTTATGTATCGGATCTCATCATAACTCACCAGCTTGACATTTGGAAGTAGTCCTTCGTTTACTGAAGTCTTATTGAAATGGAAGCTTAATATTTTCGCTGCAAGCACCAACACAACCAAATCGCAGTGATGGATTGAGGTGACGTGCACAATGTGCGAATGCGATTTTAATCTGGCTTTCCGTTTTCAGAACTGTTTTCATGCATTCTGCGTGATGCTAAATTAATTGGGTGAAGGAGAAATCATTGCAGTGTAGAATAGGATGAATTTGTTACGGATTTACTTTTATTGCAGCTACTAAATATGTTGACGGAATTCTTTCTTGTCCTCGAAGGTTTTTTACTAGGGATGGAAATACATTTGGCATTGGAAAATACTTTTCATGTCACAAAAACAATAAACTATAAAAATGTAAAAGTTTAAAAACGAACGCGTGGAAATTTCGCCTTTGAAAACAGGTAAGCAATTTTTTGCCATGTTCCTCGAATGACCTCGATTTGACACAAATAAAATTGTTGAAAATCAAATAGAATATTAAATGGGCCCAACTAACCGAGTTCAATTCGGTGTGGCGATTCCTGATAAATTTTGAATGGCGTTATATATAACCGATGATAGAAAACTATCTCGAGTGCCAAAATTTCTAATAGTTTTCTCATAAATTTGTAGAAATCATTGTAGAATCTCTTTTTTTAGGTTTCTACTATCATGACACTAAATTTATCGGCATTATACTTTGCCACACGTCAAAATAGTACCAGAACACGAGTCCGTGTCGTGTATAATTCTTTCAGAGAGAAGTCGTAAAATGCGACTGTTCAGTAAGAGCCAAATAATTCACCATTTCTCTTATCAATGATTTTTCCCAGAGTCAAAAGTATTCTCGATTTATAAAAACCTCAGTAATTTCGAATTGAAACGACAAATAAAGTCATTTCACTTGGCCAATTCTTCAAACTAATGCTACGAAATGGAAATTTCTTTCTACCAGAATTTACGTGGGCTGACAAGAATTTACGGGGAACAAACCAAGATAATGATTTTTGCATGATTCATCCCCCAAAGACAATCCAAACTGATTGACCAAGTTTTTGTCATTTCACACAAAAACTTTGACATAAGTGAAAGATTGTGGAACATGATTAGTTGGCATTGGCATGAATACGATTTCCAATCCAATTGGAACTGAAAAGTGGAACAAACTCTGGAAATATCTGTTTTAGAAGCACGTCGCTCTTCAGAGAATTTTAAAGTTTTACAAAGACACTCATTCGCATATGCCACTGGTGACGATGCACAATAAATACTTCATCTCAGTCATATTTCAAGGATGTGGACCAACTTCCCTTATATCTTCCTGTGCAGTGTGTGTCTTCTAAGGAGGGAGCCAACGCGAGGTAAATAATCCCACAGAGCTGGATTGATGGTACTGCGGCAGTACTACTGCCTTTCCCAGCAAAACGCTTTCCCTTGAAGTTGAAAGTCGTCAGAGATTACTTTACTCATTCGCATATGCCACTGGTGACGATGCACAATAAATACTTCATCTCAGTCATATTTCAAGGATGTGGACCAACTTCCCTTATATCTTCCTGTGCAGTGTGTGTCATCTAAGGAGGGAGCCAACGCGAGGTAAATAATCCCACAGAGCTGGATTGATGGTACTGCCTTTCCCAGCAAAACGCTTTCCCTTGAAGTTGAAAGTCGTCAGAGATTACTTTACTCTTTTTGAAAAAGCTTTCAAAAATGCAAGTTCTCTCAGCATCGTCATACTCAAACTTCAAACAAGACTTTTTTTGACGGGGAAAAAATTAAAGGCGAAGTTTGGAAAGAAAAAAGTCATAATCTATTTCATGTAGGACGGAGGATGAAGCAAGTCCATCCCTATTTCCTCTCCTTTCCATACAAACTATATAAATTCAGTTGTAGAGGAATTTACATAGTTCCTTCGTAAAAAAACCTGGAAAAGTAGAAAAAAGGCGGAGGAAAAGGAAGAAGAACGTGAAAAACATAAAAATTCGTGTGAAACTTTGCAAGAATCTGCTAAACGAGTTTATTTCTTTCACAATGTCCTTGTCACCATTTCTCATGTTGATTTTCCCCGAATGAAACAAATCTTCTGGAGTCTTTTTAACTGGAATTAGCATAAACAAATACAACCTGCCTACACCCAGGGCTAAGAAGTATATAAGAATTGCTTTTCCTTTGCCTTCTTTTAAAAAGATTTACAAGAGTCATCCTCATTTCCTAATGGACAGGACATGAGCTTCGTTGGAGGAGTGAAGCCAATAAACCTGTAAGTATAATGTGACCCTCATTTATTTGGTAGGATGGGCTGCTGGGATGGTTTTATTTTGAGTTTGAGTGAGTGATAGGCTCTGAAATTGAACTGCTGCCAGAACCTCTTATTACAATAAACCACTGATATAATTAGTTACGCAATGTTGTTTGAACTTGTTCCCTGAGATGTAAAAAGATATGTAGTTCACAGAGGATCCGTAACGGCATGTCTTCCTTAGTTGTAAAAAAAACTAACTAACCAAAGCAATAATGAAGTTTCGCATTGTGAGAGAAAAAAAGCTACCACGGAAAGGAAACAGTGGAATGTTACTCATTCCACTTCTTCTTCCCAGCCAGAGATACCTCTCTTTGATGCCTTATAATATTCCACTTATTTATAAGACTTTTGTGCAAGGAATTGCATCCACATCCAGGGAGTGCTGCTATATATTCTTTTGTTGATTCAAAGTTTTTGGGGAGTTTGTCCTCAGAATAGAATGTGTGTAAGGAAGGAGCAAAATAGTAAGGAAGGATTCTCAACTTCTCACTGTCAGCTTTCTAGGGACATTCCTGAGCTCGTTGCCTTTTCCGGTTTCCGCTCGCATTCAGTTTCCTTTCCATCCTACCGTCGTTGTCGTCTTCGTCCGTCGTATTTATTGTCGAGAAACTCTCTGCTATGCACTTTGGCCAACTTTCATTTCCTCTGCACCATAGATGGATGTGGAATACATTACAACATGTCTACCACCTCATAACATAACATGCTTGGGAGTACAGGCGAATACGGGCGGTTATTGAGTGTCATTTATTTGTAGGTCCGTCCGGTGGAAGGGAAGAAACTTCCAGGGAATTAAATTAAGTTTGTCTTAATGTTCCTGGAGTAGTAGACTCAATGTTTCTTATCGCTAGGTGAATTTGCTCGGTGTACATGCTCTTGTTCTCAACTTTACATAAATTCAATTTAATTTATGTACTTTCTCCTCGTTTGAGAGAAGTAACTAGCAAATATTTGTTGTCTCATGGGGTTCTGGGAACCTTTACATTTTAATTATTTGTATTTTGTCGCTTAAGCGATAGTGCCCTGAATGGCAAATTATAAGTTGAATCACCTTCAAACGGCACTTGATATAAGTGGTTGGGTGCTTATTAAGGTTTATTATTAAGTTGAAATTGCACATTTCCCTCACCAGTCAGCCAACTCTCGTAGCGTGCCAATGACTTAATTATTTGAGTTAGGAATCGATTGTGAATTTGACAAAGTCATTATTGGAAGTGTCACTTTGCCTGCCTGCAACTCTGTCAGTATGAATTAATGACTACTTACGGACAGTGAGATGGAGGAAGAAAATGTCACTGCACTCTGAATTCTCGACCTGAATTAGCCTTTGGCCTTCATATCAAATTAACTATTTTTTAGGTTCAGGAAATATTCGGTGGACTGAACAGAACTTGTTTTAAGACTGTGTCATTGATTGATTGGTAGTTGATTGAGCACTAGCCAGTGAGCTGACATTTGTGGGTTGATTTAGAAATCCAATTGAGAAACTGACCGCTATGCACAGCCTTGAATAAGAGATGGACGTGAAAAATTAAGGTCCATATTTGTTTAATAAGGCTGTCTCAGCGCGAACTGAAACCGGAGGAGTAAATATATTTATTGGCAAATCGAATAGAGACGAAGGTTCATTTCTCCCAGATGCCAATACAAATTTAACTATTTAATAGTAACCCACTAAGCATCCACTTGACAAAAAAGTGGATGGGTTGCTCAATTGGGAGTAAGTAGTAAGTGTGGTTGTTAAAAGTATGCGTAACTCCTATCAATTTTTTTCTTTTGGCTCAGAGTCAGCCGAAAGATTTGTAGGTTCGCATCGTCGCAAATTTCATTGCCCGTGATGAGATCAACAGGATCTCCCTCCCGCCATGTTTAGCAATTGTGACGCTAAGTTGAAATTAAAATTAGATTGCCAACCTCTTTCAACAACGTTTAAAAAGGTGCTTAGCATAACTTGTGAAAAAAATCCCCTCAAAATAACCATCTTATCGGAGTCTAATGCATGGAGAATCGATGTTCTCTTATAATTCAAAAAGAATGCTTTGGCACAAGGCCCAATTGTGGATGTGACATAAAAACTAAAGCCGTATCCTTGCTGGTTGTCGTCTCATTTGCTTTCCAGTTTGTAACTCGTCTAAGCTCCAGTCACACGGGAAAAAGTGCAGTAAACCAAGGGGTTGAAATTTATCACAATTTTCACGGACTGAGATTCGAATGTTTCCTAATATGTCCTTACTATATGCAGTCTGCTTTTATTACGATACATATTAAGCAGTGAACAAATCCTGTCATCGTCTGTTTTTACTAACTTCCAATAAACAAAGTTCTGTTTACCAAGTTTCTTATAAATTAGTTGCTAGTTAAGCGCGTATTGTTGAGTAATAAAGCTGAGATACAGCTACACGACAATTTTCTCGTTACAAGAGTCCAACAGTCTTCCAGATCGTAATCTTTGTTTAGATTTGGCTTTTATCCATTCCGTTTGTCTCGAAGAAACTTTACAACAAAAAAAGTTCAAGTGTCACCCAGATGATGCAAACAGAACAAAGAAAGAAAGAAAGCAAATAATACAAGCCCAGACTGGAAACAAAAGTCTGGGACTTGAAAACAATTTATTGAGTAATGTGAGCCATGTAAATAAAAGAATAGGACTGGGTTACAAAGATCTCTGGGAATATTATGTATTGTATTCTGAGCTAGAAGTCAGTTTGAAAAATGCCTACGAAATCTCAATATTTCCATTTTTAAAACCAAGATAAAACCCACATAAATCTTTTGCATGAAAAGGAAATGTGAGGGAAAAACCCGACTCTGAGTTTTTCTACATTTCCGTTATCCAAATGTGAAGGTAGTGCAAACAGGAATTATGTTGTTTCCTAATGTCTACTTTCTCCACAATGTATTTTTCACTATCTCTATTACAAGATTGTAACTTCAAGTCACAAAAGATTATTAAAAAACTAACTTTGCCATGTATAATTGAATCATGAATCGTTCCTTGCTCAAATACTATTGTGAATCTGATCTCGGTAACTTTGTGTATGATACATTGTGTAAGACAAAACGGGATCATCAAATTCTTTGATAGCCTCTCAATAAAATACACGTTTTACGCATTTCTACATAACGTCGTTATGTTGGTACTTGGCTCCATTAATGTGTGCAAAATGTAAAGTGCAGTAGTAATGTATTTATTTCAGCAAAAAAGGACTGGGGGCACGATGGAACTTTTAGGGATGAACTTCATGCCCTGATAAATTACTGACATGCACAACACATTCCCATAAATTTCTTACTTTGTCATACACTCACATTCTTAAACCCAGAGGATGTGCATTAAATTAAAACCTTTGAAATGGTTGGCAGATGAGACATTTTTTTTGCTTTTATGGGCTGTGTAATTAGTATGCGTAACTGATGTAAAAAATGATCAATAACATCTGCAAATTATAAACAGAGCCATAAAAGCCATGTATTTTGTTTCAAAGGAGCTCAAAGAGTTTTTGAAATGGAGACATGAAAAAAGAAATAAATGTTACAGCAGTCATGGACTAGTTTTAATTTGAACAAATTTAGATCCTTCCCATCCTGCCCACCCACAGACACACAGTTTGCTTTCTTCCTTTTTGGCATAGATTTTGATTTTTGTACAGGTTTTATCTGCCTGGAAAATAAAAAATGGCAACTTTGACCGTTTTCATGCCCTAAATTTCTTTCTCTTGTCGTGATTTGAGCAATTTTCGCCCACAGAATCTCAATTGTCCTATCAATTCCCAACGGGACATCCCCAAAAGTCTCCTTTTTCTTGGAGGCGGCCACAAAGTTGTGCTGTGAAAAATGTGCAAGAAGTTCTNCTTGGAGGCGGCCACAAAGTTGTGCTGTGAAAAATGTGCAAGAAGTTCTCATGTTCTACATACCAACAAACTTGATTCTCCTACTAGGAAAGGATAAGCAATGTTCCATTGGAGATGTGGATGGCAAAGTTCTATTTATTTTGGTGACACGAATTTGAGTGTTCTTCATAGTGCTCGTATTTCTTGGCAACATTCTGCGGTATACCTCTTCATTGTTGTGCAGTGTTTAACTATTTTTGCAGATATTTGCTCAGATTTCCTTTCTCGAGATTTTGTTGAGGACACATTAATTTCATTTGTGAGATATTAAGACTTTTCCGAGGTCATTTTACCCATCACCCATGCGTAAGAAGTGGCACAGTAGATGTGGGTTGATAATCCTTACCTGAAAATAGAGAAAAACCGTAATTTAGAATTATATTTGGTCTGTAAATTATAATTTTATCAGGACTAGTTTTATATAGCACAAAAATCCACCAAAGTTAATATTACTGATGCTTGCATAAATATTAAACTTGGCCAAATTGAAAGCACGTTAACTTTGTGCATCCGCCCCTTAAAAAGATGAAAAAAGACTAAACAACTACTTTAGATTAGTAATTATGTAATTGAGCATGAACTCCGGCATAGACTGCATCATGCAGTAAAGTGCACAAAGTCGACAAAAAACTCATCCAGCGTCTTCTTGGATTTTTTGCGGTGGGAATTATCCTTCAACTTGGCGACACACAGTATGTCTGGCTGGCTAAGTCGGCTCTAGTTAACTCTCCCAGGATTTTTGGCTTAGGTTGTCGTTGTTCTTTCGCTCAGAGTTAAACGGACGGGTAGCGCCGAGGGAGAGGAGGACGTTCGTTAATTAAAAAGACTGTTGACAGTACCCGGGTAGATTGTGGCCTAAGCCGTGTAATTGGGGTCAAAGTTTAGACCCCTTTTATTTGACGTCTCTAATGAAGAATACAAAATATGTCAACTGTCAACTTTTATGCGTCAGTTCCTACCCAAGTTGTGTAAGCTGGAAAACTAAAACTCCATTTTTCGACTGTTGACTGCTTCTAGCAGAACGTTAAAGTTGGTAAAAAGTTGCGATCAGATTGACAACGAAGTTGGTTGTCCAAAGTAGGCCAACTCTCTCAACTAAACTGGTGCTTTCTCTTTTCATTCAATGCTAACCAACAGTGCTACTGCAATTCAATCAGTAGTTGCAATACTGAAGTGAACTGAAACCAGGCCACTTCAGACTTTTGGTAACCATTTTTTAAAGAAAAAGGTAACGAGAGTGATCAAGCTTAAACTTCATCATGTATTCGTTCAACTTTCTCAAATTTGTGACAAGTCAAACTCAAGAAGTGTGCTAGGGACTGGGAAAATGAAAAAATTTGGCAAATAGATTGGATAGAATGTTGGTCACTTGACTTTGACTCGGCAAGGTTGGTTGGTTGGTTGATGGCATGCGAACACTTTTCTTGTGGGAATGTGCAAAAAATACTTGAACAAAAAAGACTGTAGAATTTTCAATTTACTCGAATTCCGAGTATTTGTAGCCAACCAGTAGAATACAAGAGTGGAGTGGGTCCGAGTATTTGGGTGAATAGAAACCTTTTTCCTCTGTTTGGATTGGATCGTGAAGTTGACCATTTGACCAAAGGGAATTGTTCCTGGGTTCTCTGTACATATTTCCCAAGAGTTATGTTACGGATAGATTTTCCATTATTGAGTTGAGACCATACCATTTGTAAATTGCCACTGAGGATGTGGATGTCTGTTATTCTCTCTCTTGCCTAAGTTTAAGTCACTTTTCAACAACCCAACTTTAATTCCAGGCGAAGAGAGCAGAATCCTAAAAATTGCTCGAATGAAGGGACACTTGTGACAAATCAGCCAGAACCACCCACCCAACCATGTCCAACCAAAGCATTCTTTCACTAACCGAGGTGACACAGGAATGAATAAGGGAGAAAAGATGCAAAAGTGGCACCCACAAAAAACTGGTGAAAGAAAAGAATGCAGCTCATTTTGCATGATTTGGTCACAAACTGAGTGAAATTCGAATAGGAAGGTTGCACTTACTCAACTCTTCACAAAATTATAAAGAGATGAAGTGGAGACCTTCTCTCTACTATTAAGAGCAAAAGGTATCACAACCCTTAACCAATGTTCTCACTAAGCCATCCTCCTGAACTGAACTGTCGTTTTGCTCCAATGAAATGCAATTTCTCAAACTGCGTACAACCAGAGGTTGAGCTGGTTGGTTGCGACTGTCTCATCACAGTGACAAAAGACACAATTTGGAGTTTTACTGGAAAATAGGAGCTTAGCCAGTGGGACAAATTTGAGAATTCTTTCTTAAAACAGGTCAACACCACCTCCTTCATCCGTTATCTCAAATGATCAGGCACACACCTATTGGTTAGATGGATGAAGAAGCTGTATTAAGAGCGAGAAGATGATGACAGGATGGTTAGACGGAGAGAGGAATTTGGCGCAAATATATCGCACATAATCTTAGACAATCATCTATTTCTCGGGACAGGTTCACTCTTTTCAGTCTCTACTAACTTTGCCCGGGTTTCACCAATTCTAGGAAACTGGAATATGGCTTAAAGCTTAAAGTGAGGTTAAATCCTTGTAACTGGGACGTAGTACTGCCATTTTTGTATTATTGCTTCAATGTGCTTGTTTTGTGGTGAAAAGGATGTTGCTTTCCTCATGACATGGTAGTGAGCTGTGCACTGCGGTTATATACGGAGTAGAACGATTGCAATACCGAGATGGTAAGCCAGCTAGCTTGGTTGGGTTGGGTTTGGAGTTTCTGGGTTTTGCTGGGTCTGGCAGATTGGAGAATTACGTCTTGACTAGATGATGTATGGGCTACTCCTACATTTCTTTTTTGTCCTTTATCCAATCCAGGTTACTTACACTTTTTCCACTGCCCTAGCTACCTTTAGAAAACTAACTGCCATTGGAAATGGTTTCAACTATAAATCGACGAATGGGATTGTATTTTAGACTTTGGACAAGCTAAACTCGAACTATTCTCACTTCTTGGGAAGACAGATGTGAAAAAGGACTTGCCTGTTTTTCCCTTTCGTGCAAAACTTGAGAAAACTTGGTGAAATTATTAAATGCTTCTACATTTCTTGGTTTGTCCCACTTTTTGGCCAGTGACTTAGAAAATTGCTTTTACTATCCGCTCCATACTTTCTTTTTCGTTCAAATTGCTGAACCGTGCAACTTTCATTGGTATTCGTATTAGATCATGTGCAAATTTTACATAACTTGACCTCGCTACAAGTAATGTTTTGATTTAAAAATTTAAATCAAGTTAATACAAATTTGAGTATTTTGGCTCCCGTCTTGTATTTATCACAATTTTGTGTCCAATTTTATACGAATATAAAAAAGTAAGTAAAAGGACGCAGTTGTGATATCCTGAAAAAAATGAATCACATATCATCATGTAATGAGACCGGAAGGATGAGGGAAAGTCTCTTCTTGTCAGGATTCTAGTCAAGAACGACGAATCCATCCATCCATCCATTCAAAATCTGAAGTCAATGCTACTAGTCCTATCTAGGGAACAATATACTAATGCACTGGTGGGTAAGTCGTAGTAGGGCAGAGAATATTTTGCGAGAATCTATTTCCGCTTCCAGTTCCTTGCTACTAATCATGTTTTCCTGTACTTTCTCCATCAGGACAAGAGACAGATCTTTGTGGCGAAGTTTTTGGAGTCTGCCCTATTATTAGTGGAGGAACTGGAAAAATATTTGACATGGTAATAAAATTTCTTTTGGTTGAATGGAGTAGTGAAGAAAGGAAGGGATGCATCTATGGGTAGATGGATGAGAACTAGGTCGGTGGTTGGTTTGTTGGCTACTGTGTGGGGAGTTTAGTTGAAAGGTAAGTCACATCCGTGGGGAAGGAGACAAGACGAGATAATAAATAGCTATAAAATTCTTTTGAAAAGTGAAGAGGAAATTCGAGCCAGAAGGAGTAAATCCCTATAATAAAGCAGTCCCTTAAGCTTTAATCCGAAAATTGGACCAGGATGGCAAAGATGTTGCAAAGTTGGTTGGCAAATGTTTATTGCTTCTACTGTGCGGAATTGCTCTGCTTATTTATTCATGAAATCAATATTCCATCACGAGCTTAGCTTTAGCTAAACTTTGCCAACCTTCCGTCTGACACACCTCACTTATTCCATTTTCACTCTGAAACATTTCAATGTTGCTCCAATTTTCGGGTGTTTGTCTGTTATCGCCCTCGCCCTGTGCGTTTTACCACCTCACGCCACACAACCACTTTGAAACATTTATGAAAAACGGACAAATGTAATTTTGATGTTTTTGACAGCCATGCTGGGAGCCAACTCGCCAAAAAAGTGGACACCATTGCGTGAGCCAATGATAGAGGATTTGCATTCGGGTGCAAGTCCAACTTACTTTATTTATAGAAAGTTAAATACTCTTCAGGCTATCATAAAATAATTTCGATAAAATCAACCCTGTACAAGTGTCACAAGGCGCATAACGGAATTGATGGCAATACAAGGTCTGCAACTTTAATGTAGATCGAGTAGTTTGACATTAGAAAGGTCAGTCGGGTAACACGTGGTAAATCGGGGTTTGTATCTGCATTAAAAAGACCCAGTGACCTTTTGATGTTGCAGTAATATGATTGAATAATAGAAGATACACAAGGATTCCCTACAATAACAGCAGAGTTCTTTGATTGAATTCAGCTGCACTCTGATAAAATAGACGGACGGACGGATGGATGGATAAAGTGAAGGCAGGGAAAGTGTGGGCGGATTATGATGCTCGACCAAGTTTGCAGAAAGTTATAGTTGGATGGCATGCTAATAAATAGGAAAGCTTATCGCCCCGAACAGAAGTTCTTATTCCTGAGTTGAGCTGGAATGAGTTAATAACATTAATATTCACGGAATGACTCTAAAACGGACTCGCACTATCTACCCTGTTTCCCTGTAAAAAGGAAATTAGTGAATTGGTAATTAAATGAAATTTATCGCCATTCCTCACGCACCTTCACCTGTCAATAAAATATAGTGTCAGATTTAAATACGCTACAAACCTTGCATACAGTTCATGGTTATGTGCAAATTGCAATAATTCTTGTATACTTTGTGCCATGGGCCTGGATCGTCACCATCTTTCAACAGGATTTACATTGACAGTGACGAGCAGGACAGCGAATGACGTCAATGAGTTATTTAAATATTGCGAGCTGAATCTAATTAACAAATCCGAGCAAGTCTTGTTTTACTATTCAAATCAGAAAAACCTTTCTAAAAGGTTGCATGCTAACAGGAGCTTAAAAAGACTGGAACCAAAAGGTATTGGACCAA
>JAAXNX010002634.1:0-12842 GCA_036491905.1 Folsomia manolachei
TGCTATGTTTTTTGCCTGTTAATTTGTAGTAACTAAAATCATATGCAGTTAACAGAATTCAGTGTTATTTTCTGTTTTTAGTGTTTATTGGTTTAAATTCATCAGCCAATTTAACTACAGTTGTTCTTCGACTGTAGACAAGAAGCATTTTACACAGTTTTTTTTAAGTTACTCTTGTTTAGTGTGTTTTGTACTTACAACCAAAATCAGTTTTTGAAGGTGTTGGAAAATAGTCTTATTTCATGGTATTCTATTATATTACATGAGACCTCGACCAACACAACTTATCTGCAGATATACTACATAATTCAATCTTGCAATTCATGAAACGACTGATTGTCAGCGTGTTCTATTTATTTTATTCAACAATTATTGAGTCGCTTCATTTGAAGATACAAAGTTATGTGTTGCATCATCATAAATTTTTCCAAAGTCACTCACGATAGCGTACCATGATTCTTTCAGCACGCTTCTATTGTAATGCCACCGCAAACCAACCGTGTAATTCATATTACATGGTTTAATAGTTAATAGAAATCGATACCACTAAATGTCGAAACTATGAAAATGCATGGTGTTCAATTCATGTCAATGTCAGTACACATTTCTTTGCCAAGTACTGCTGAATATTTGCTACCAACCAGTGGTTGTTGTCATTGCCCTTCGTGTAGTGCAGATAAATAGTGTATTACATATCCAATCAGCAATTACACACCATGTAGCTCAACTCAACATTTGTATCATTGGAGTTGGGGTATTAATACAGATAGTGGCAATTGTCAATCTTCTCGTAGTATTCACAAAGTTTCCACTATCTGCGTCTAGATACTTGATAGGCTTTCTTTTGACTAATCTTTCAGGCATATGCAGAAGTTTGTGTTAAGGTTCCACGAACCAGTATCAGGGCGAAATATACGCCATTAAATGAGAATGAGCTGTAATTTTGTTGCCAAAATAAGTAGATGGTGCTAGAATGAGATAATTTTCATTGACGTTTTATTACTTGTTTGAGTTGTTTGCAATAAACAGAATCAGCACTTTCCGTCATACGGTCCAAGTATGGCGTCATAAGAGGCATCGGAAAATTTCCAGAAATTAACAATTCCTTTACGATCTTTTCGTAATATTTCATTGAGTTGTTTTAAATATGTACGTATTTTATTCCGTTGTGAAACATTCCATGTGTTGTACCACATACGAATTAACCAATTCAGGATGTAGGGCATTAACCACCACGCCTTCCTTATCTACTGACTCAACTGTAGTTTGTGGTTAATAAAAAGAACATTCATTTCGTCGACATCTATTCCAGGAATTACGCAAAATTATACAGTGCTGTGGTCGAAACTTCTTAGAAAACAAAATGTTGATTGAGTTTAGATTTTACAGAAAAAAAACACCAATTCTTTTCGTGGTTCGCATGTTGAATTTTTGTAGTTGTTTTGAGTGCATATCGACTTTAGTACATGCAGTCAGTCAATCAGTGAGTAGAGTGCCAAGTAAATATCCATGAATTTACAAGCGTGATATATACAATTGAAGAGCACACTTTTTAGTCACGCCAAGTAAAGCTCAATATATTTTCAGTAATATACTTAATAAAACAAAATAGATTGGTTACCATTTTCTATTTCGTCTGAATATTCTACGAAGGTGAAAACAGTGGCAAAGCCTGCGTTTAGAAACCACTTTTTAAAACTGTTGTATAACTTTACCACAAAATATTACTTTTTTTGTGACCTGGGGATAAAACTCAAGGAACAAGACAGTTGAAAACTTTCGATTCTTCGGAAATTTGTGCAAAATCGAAATTCTGAAAGTTTTTCTATAATAAAAATTTTTTTCAAACATATTGAGCTCAATTCGAATGCAAGTAGGAAAAAAGATTCAGGGAACAGGTAGCAATAAATGCCATTAGCCGGACGGTTTTAGGAATATAATGTCATAGACTTACAACCAAATTTTTCCTAGGAAGAAAGATTTGATAAAACATTTTTGTGATGCGGATCATAAATTTTGAATTGAACAAAAAAGATTTGTGGTGACTGTCTGGAAAAAAAAGTCCCGTTTTCTCTTTTCTTGGAGTCTCAGATTGGATTCCACAGATAAATATGGTATGAAGTACCTTGCAATTCAGAATTTCGGTCAATCTTCTGGCAAATTGCAATCAATCATGATTTCTATCATTCCTTGTTTTTCGGATGAGCTTAGTGCCCAATGATGAATGTTGGAGTGCCAGTGGGAGTGCGAAGGAGATTGATGGATTATAAATTGATTGAAGAACCAGTGATCAACAAATACTTTAGCTGTGAAGAAACATTTAAACAACTAAAACCATAACTAATAGAACAAAAAAATTCCAGCCAGTTCCATTTCCAGGTGTTTTTTGTTGCACTTACTAAGTTCGTAAAAATAATGTTGTGCAAAGTGCATAAATACTAAGAAAATGAAGCAAGAAGAGTTTCGGAGAAATTCCTACAAAATGAAGACTGCCTACGGTTTGCTGGATGTATTTCCATTGATAACAGGTCCAATTGTGAGTGTGCTCATTCATTTATTCCTATTATTATTATCACTTTGAGTTCTTGTTCCATTGAAAAGCGTCAGGATTGAGTGAAATTCTATCCTAATCAAGTTTGTGTGAGGGTTTAATTTATTTGCGGAGTGGTTTTACCACTTCATTTGCCCATATCAATATTTATATAGATTGATAGTGGTAGTTTAGCAGACTTTGGGCCTAGGTGTACTTGGAATCCCAACACTTCTGTAAGGTGACTGTATTCACATGAATAGGAATGGGATCCATTTGTACACATTTCCATAAATTAATTATTAAACATGCTAAACTACGGCACAGCTCAACTGACAAACAACTAAACTCTGGGTACTAAAAAGCATATGTGATTCTAATACACATGCTGGGTTGACGTTGACGTACGTGTGTTTATCTCAAATACCCTTAATCGTGTTGATTAATGTTTCCGCATGAGCTTTACTTTACCCCACAAACTAAACTTCCTGCTTTGCTTTCACCAGCCGACTCGACCCCATCATAAAATATTACGCCATTGTCTTCCTTTCCTGGTACTTGAACCAACAAATGAGCAATCGGCAATCACTCCGTGAGTAAGAGATGCAAAATGTGTGTGAACTCAACTCAACAAGGCTCGTTCACTATTTACTTCGTTAGAGTTCAAAGTGGGGGTGGAAATTACGACAGAGTGCTTAGGTTGCACTTATAGTAAACTGGTTTGTTCATTGAGGATTCTGCCAAAATCAATTTGCCTGGGATTGGATTTACCACAGGGACACTCGACCAATTAAGCCTTTTTGTGGTTGTGGGTCACATTCTATCCTTGCCTACATTCCACATACACATACATGAAAATCGAGTTTAAAGTACCATTCACCCAAGAGGGAGCATGTACTTCTAAATAGAATGCAATTTGGTTAGAATGACTTTCTCAACTCAATCGAAATTGAGCGAATTAGGTATGGCTGATGTACTACAATTTTACATAAATGGTAAGAATTGGGAGTTGGGAGAAAGTTGTTTCGAGTTGCATGTAGTTCTTGAGATGAGTTGCAATTATCATTCAGATCGGGAATTTTTGATAACTCATGCCTAATAACGAGCATCAAGGTTGGGCCAATTTAGCTGTGAAATCGTGTAAACTTTTATGTACTTACATTGTAATGGGGTAAAATACAAGAAAAGCCTTTCTTTTTTAAAGAGAAACATCGAGAATAAATCATCCATATTACTTAAAATTGCAGCCATATGGACTTCAACTCATAAAACTGTTTTATTACCTTTAGTTCAATTAGCTGTGAAGAAACAAGTCAGATATTCCGGGAAGAATTGCACTGGAAAACAAAAACTTAGTCAAAACATTAATTTCATTTCATTTCCAACTTAATTGACATTTCAAAATATGAAACTTTTCCAGAAAAACAGCCTTGATTTTGTATCACATCGCAAAAACAAAAGTCCGTGACACGAGAAACGGTGACAGTTGAAACAAGAATGCTTTCTCTGCATTTTAGAAGACTAGTTCACACGTCCCAAAAGAAATTCATTTTGATTTTACTCCTCCTCCTTTAATCCATGTGAAACGTGCCTGGTTAGAGCGTTGTAAAATGTACATGAAAATGGCCGAGTATCGAAAGATAGCTAGTTGAAGATTGAAGACATGTCTACAACTAACTACTAGCAATTTGGTCCGTAATGTCGGCGAGACTACTTTTGCCATCCGTCTTCCGAAATTACAACCAAATGTCAGGCAGTGATTTGTGTTGACATTTTTTCACTCTTGTCATACTCGTCTTAATAGATAAAAACATTGTGATGTAAGGATGTGCTCTCGTTTCGCTCATAGCTTACCAAGATGTAGATGACCTAATTTCCTTTGGTTTGGAGCTTCGTTTTCTCGCCGTTTTTGTTGGTTTTCCCATCTTCCTTCGATACAATGCAAGGCTTTACGAGTAAACCGTAGTATTGAAGCCAGCAACTCAACAGAAAGATCTCAAGACCTGCGGGGCCTGGGGATAGAATGTAATATAATGGTAATGATGATAAGGTCGCTACATGGGGAGGGAGGTGACTTGTCCCAACCATTTCTCACATTTCAGTAAGTTGTTATCTGGCTGGAGAAAGTTCAGCTCATGACTCCAGTCTCCAGCTGATCCAGACAGATTGCAGGGGTCTGTGGTGTGAAAACCAACGCTAACAACTCATTTATTAGCTTTTAGGCCAGATAAGTGTACCAAGTGTGCCGCCTCAGGGAAGTCGGCCCAATTCAGTTAACATAAATAACTTCATTTTCACCACTTTCTCTTTTTTCATGCTGGTCGAAATGACAATAATAAATTATTATGCTTTAGGATTTGACACAGTTTTTAATAGCATTTTGAGTAGTTGAACTTGTGATGCAACTAACGATGGAACAAAGCAACTGAATAGCGAAAAAAAACCTGCTTCAGAGTATACAAAAGACCACAAAAATTTGATCCTATTCATTTTTTTTGTTGCTTTCATAGGGTCGATCCCGAAGTCTAACCCAAATCCACAATTTGGATTCCGGTCTGAGTAAGCAGCAGCAAGACATGGACTGTAAATCCGAGCCAGGGCATCCAAATGATCAAATTTTACTGGTTCCACCTCCTGCAGAAAATCCTGGAGCACAAAAATCGCCTCTGCAACAGTCCAAGGTAACTGTTATTGAGCAACTGCAATGCAAGCTAAAGTGCACAAACCACGTATTGAGATGAATAATTCATTTATGAGTATTTGGTACATGACACACTGGTTGACACGAATGTTTACAAATTTCTACTATTTATTTTCTCCACAGCGAGGAAAAAACAGATTTTTCTCTGCCTCAACGGAAGATACGACATGCGGTGGAGTTACAACCAACTCCAATCTGTCACCAGCGGGTCCCAATTCCAATTCTCAAGACGTTCCTCAAAACAACGCATCTGCAAACAATCCTGGGACCGGGGGCTCTGGCTCTACACCTGTCTCCGCTGCGAAAAAGAGATCATTACTGTCCTTGTCATCCCCAAAGTATTATCAACGTCAATCTCGTCATCCGTCAGGTTTCATCTCACATGAAGGCTCTCTTAAAGTTAAAAATGCCACGAAACAACACCGTTGGAGTAGTCTATTCACAACTTCCGTCAAGGCATGAGCGACAGTTTTTTATTTTATATTCATCACAAATTCATTTTACTTTCTCTTTTTCTTTCTCTGGTTTTTTCTGGAAAACGGCGTGTTTCTGTTTACTAATTTGCTTTTCATTCAACAGGACTCAAAGATGGATACACTTTCCGATCATTTGGATAATTATGAGAAATATGGTGTTCCAAGGTATAATAGATTAAATTACAAAAATAATGGCATCTTAATTTCTCCAATTGGCAATCTAGGTGTAATGCAATCCTCTGTGATAACGACGAATTACGTGATCGTAAGCAAATAAAAAACTAAACTTCTTGTAGTATGTGACATAGAGTCGTAATATATTCGCCAAACCCTATAATGTGCTTGGTGGCACTTTATGAGCTTAGTGGGATGGGCTTGGGCTGGTGAAAGTGCCAAGTTAGCAAATTTTGTTGACGAGTAACTTATTCCTTTTTGACAGCTATAAACTCATTAGAAAACGATTGGAGACCAATTGTAGAACCTTGGAGCGAATTAAGTTACCGACTAAAGCAGCAACAATCTGCCAGTAAGTTCATCATAAAGCTTATAGCGGACGAGTATTTAATGATGGATGTTTAAAAAGTTTTGTCTTGTGCCAATATTTTAGTTTGGGAACTTGTTGAATCAGAGGTGTTGTATTTGAAAACCCTTGAACTTCTAACTGATGTAAGTGGTAGTACTCTGTGATACCTAATTTGCGTTTACACACATTTTGTATTCTGTTTTTGTATTTGTCCTCGATGCAAATCCTACTCCTGTCACTTGGCTGGAGTTGCCACTGTCACTGCATTTGATTAATGTATCTGATTTGTCATAACTCTTCACTTTTGTATTTGTCCTCGATGCAAATCCTACTCCTGTCACTTGGCTGGAGTTGCCACTGTCACTGCATTTGATTAATGTATCTGATTTGTCATAACTCTTCGAATTTCAGCTCTTTCTGGCAGTCCTTTACAACCTCCAGTCTGCAAATATCTTAAATGAAATCGATCGTGATAAGATCTTCTCCAACATTCCAGAGATTTATAAAGCAAATAAAACCCTTTGGCTCGACTGCATTTATCCTATGGTTCAGGTCAGAGTGATTTATAACTTTTTTTGACTTTCAAATACTGCTTCAGTGTCGTCGAAATTTTATATTGTATCATGCCGTTGGCGACTTCTAATTGTTTTTTTTTGTAAAGATAAACTATGAAATAGTGCCAGTAGATACGTGTGGACAGTATTATTTATGTCAATTCTGTGATTGGATATGTTGCAGGTTTCTCGTGATTCTCGAAAACCTTTACAACCCTCTGAGCTTATCTTAAATGAAATCGATCGTGATAAGATCTTCTCCAACATTCCAGAGATTTATAAAGCAAATAAAACCCTTTGGCTCGACTGCATTTATCCTATGGTTCAGGTCAGACTGATTTATAACTTTTTTTGACTTTCAAATACTGCTTCAGTGTCGTCAAAATTTTATATTGTATCATGCCGTTGGCGACTTCTAATTGTTTTTATTGTAAAGATGAACTATGAAATAGTGCCAGTAGATACGTGTGGACAGTATTATTTATGTCAATTCTGTGATTGGATATGTTGCAGGTTTCTCGTGATTCTCGAAAACCTTTACAACCCTCTGAGCTTCATAACGGATTTCTTCAGGTACGTAAAAATTCTCTCATGACCTAAAATTTTTGAAATTTTTACAATGTAAAATTCATTTACTACATCTCAACATAAATATCCCTAGTTTGCCGTGATTTGCAAACCTTACATTCAGTATTGTTTGGAGCAACCTCTCGCACAGGTAAGACAATTTATCTATTCTTAAATCAATTGTAAATGCTGTTCATTCTTGTCTTACTATTCATAATTTAATTTAATGTGATTATCAGGAATATTGTCGCACAAATGATCAAAGGAATCCCTTGTTTAAGGTGTTTCTGGCCGTAAGTAGTAAAATTGTGCATTGTACACCTACTCTGTCAAGCAGGCTCGATCTTCTTTCATCATTTTGAATTTCGAATTAAAATTCACTTTCTCCTTTGATTCCAAATAGTGGTGTGAAGCAAGGCCTGAGTGTAACCGAGAAAGACTGACTGATATTTTAGTAAGACCTCTTCAAAGAATGACAAAATACTCTCTCCTACTTGGAGCTATTTTAAAATACACGGACGACCCAGCGGAACGACTGTGTTTAGAGGAAATGGTATGGGTCAGATTCTAGTTTGATAAAGATTGACAAAATATTGATGCTGTCATATTTGCAAAGTGGTGTTTCAACTTTCTTCTCCCTTTCAAAATAGATTCTCAGCGTGGAGAGATTCGTGATGAGTGTAAATGCTGCACTAAGGAATCAACAAGAAAAGTGAGAGACTTCAAGGAATCATGGACAAAATGGAGTTTTATGACGTTGTTGTAAGTTCACGATCATAAAAAAGTTGGTTCAGTTGAATTGAAATGAGTCTTTTGAGAAGATGTCAATTGTCAATATCTCTTTTGTAGGACACTAAGGACGAAGAATTGGAATTGGTCATAAAGTCTCATTCTCGACTCAACTTGTTTGAACCAATGCCAGGATGTGGTTCAGTAAAAAGGTGGCTAATTTTCGAGAGTGATATGAGACTACGAGATTCCTTCACGTCCAAGGTGAGTTGAGAACATTTTACTTTCACCACAATTTGTATACTCGTACTTTGTAAAATTGCTTTCTGTAAAGTCCCCACTTCAAACTTGAATTTATGGATTCATTACAGATTGACGTAAGATGTTTCCTTTTTACGGACATGCTTCTTATCTGCAAGGCCACCACACGAACCGGGGACAAGCTAAAGATTATTAGGCAGCCTTACATGGTGGACAAATTAATTAGCAGGGAATATAATAAGGATCCTTGTTCTTTCGGCCTAGTTTATTTAAATGAGTATGGTACAGCCATAGCGGCAATAGCTCTGCACGGACGGGACAATGCACTAGTCAAGCAATGGTTGGATTCTATAAAGAAGGCGACAAAGTTGTATTTGGAAGCAAAAACGAAAACGGATGTAAGTTTTTATAGCCTTATACCGGATTAACCCCATTTTTGCATTCTTTGTTGTACAAATTGAAATGAAAATTGAAATTCCATCAGACAAGCCTGGAATTCCCACTCACGGAGGCTTTAATCGTGGGAGATTTACCCGAGGCAGATGCAGGAATAGAGCTGGAGGATGAAGAAAACAGCACAGGGCTGATGTACTTGCCCACCCAAAGCCCACGAGGGTTGAGTAGTCGTGCTAGTCAAGTGTCAAGTTTGCTACATTCACATTCCGGGAGCATTGAGATGAACGAAGTTTCTCTGATTTCAAGTCGGGCAAGAAGTTTTGAGCAAGAATTACGAGGATCCAGTCTCAGTTCGGAGGAAGGGGCAAACGGAACAAATGATCCTAGTTCGACAGGAGCGACAGGGAATTTAAGTTCCAGGTCACTCAGTGTCGAGACTGGGGGGCCATTGCGGCCCCCCTCACCACGACATGATAGGTAAATATGCATGTCTACTATAAAGACAGTCTGGGGTTAATGTACATAGGACTCAGCACTATACTATGGAATTTGCATTTCAGGAGAAGATTATTCATATCAAAATCCCCCAGCCCCAATTCACTCTCAGTACAAATTCCAGTGCCCAACATTCTGGGTCAATCCCTGCCCAATTTGAATGTTTCGCCCCCACAACCTCCAGGCCTTTGTCTTACCGTGCCAAAGTGCTCACTGAGTCCAACCCATCGTGGTATTTCCTACCCACCTCCATCACCACGAGGGTTGAGACGTTCTCAAGCTCTCCAGTCATCTATTAATCCACCTTTAGTGAAGACAAAGCATATCGGAGGGAGTCCAGAGAAATCTCCCGTTTCGCCCACGGCCAAGGCCATAGTTGAAATAAAAGGTGGGTTGTAGTGGCTACATTAGCCAATTGTCAAGGGAAATTATAGTTCAACCTACAACATTGTAGTCTACATCTTATCTGTTTGTGGTTTAGACCCTATTCCACCCAGTAATGATGTCTCACCGTCCGTTGCACCCTCGGGTTTTCCACCACCATTACCACCTAAAAGTCCCAAGAGCCCTACTTCTCCTCGCAAAATGGCCTGTGTAAATGAAAACTCGGTCAAAATACTTCACATTAATCCGGACACTACTTTAAATCCTGTGGACGGTGGCATCGATATGGGGGACAATACCAGTTTAGGGATGGCCAGGCGACTAGCTAGGAACGACCGGATGGACACGAAACGATACTACACAGCCGGTGTGATAGAGGACATTAAGGTTAGTCTCAAGCAACATTTTTGTATTGGATTGACGTCACTGAAGTTAACTTAAATTTGCAACCCATCCTTTTTTTGCTTTCTACCTGTTGAGCAGAGGGAAAACAGTCGGGAGAAGGATTCTGCAATACAAAAACGACTCTCTTGGAACCACGGACCTCAAACACAGTTACAATCCGAGCAGAGCAAGTTGGCTGGAGATGGCAACCGGAAATTTTTTAGGTGACTTTCACCTCCTTTAATTTACTCATGCTAACTTTATTTTTGGTTTTCTTTTTTTTTAAATTCCTACGAATATATCACTTAGAATCCTTTGATTTGCTTGAATAGCCCTTTTCATAGTGCTAGTTGAGATTATTTAATTTTTTTATTTTGCCCTATTTGCTTGCCTTTTCAGTTCCGAAAGCATGAGTAGCATTCGTAGTTCTTCTGGAGTATCGTCCACGTCATCCCTTTCCCATTATAACAGCGACATTGAGACGCCAAGAGAAGTTGTGGAGAGTGGACTAGGATTTTCAAAGGGTTCCAGATCACCTTCCCCAACCACAATCCAACGTACGAGTACCACCCTCCTTCCCGATGTGCTTATTGCCGTGAGTGAACCCGATGCTGGAGAAAGTTGTTCAAGAAACAAAGTGCAACAGTCATCCCATGCCCAGAGCAACGTCAGCAATTCTTCAAGCTCTAATCAGCGCCGACTTGTCGCTGTGAAGAGTGTTTCAACTTTGGAAGGAGAAAGAATAAGTAATTTGCCTTCGGAGGATGAAGAATTTGACTATTTGGCATATCAAAGGGCCACAGGGTCAATCAAGATTCGAAGAAGACAAGTTCAGGAGTTACAGCAAGGTCAAAGTAAATCATTTTCGTATGAAAATGAGACAAAACTATCAGGAAATTCAACTTCACCCAGTAAAGAAAGAGGAGGCAACGGTTCGAAAAAACCTAAAGATCTTCTAAATCTTTTATTGACGGATGGATCCTTGGAATCATCGTACGTATAATAACAAGTTTTGGTAATATTTGCTCAGAATCAAAGTCCAATTATGTTATTACTGTTCCAGGGATGTTTGACAAAAGCCCAACGGCAGAGGAACTGCCGTTTGACAAAAGACAGAAATAAATTGTGTTTTGAAGATGGTTCATCATGCAGTTTGCAGCCTTAATGAAATATTCGAGATCAAATTGACATTTTTAGATACCGAAGCTGAACGTTTGACTGAATGATTAAAGAGTTTTTATATATCTGAGTGGATGATCTACAATATTGTGCTAGTATAATGTAACGATCGTATCATACAGCATTTCTTTAGTTCAAAGGAAACCGGTGGTGCTTTTTGTTTAATAACGTGCATGCTCGCATTCATAGATAAGTTCAATGATATGAGAAAAGTTAAATTTTTACAAAAATAAAGACTACTATATTTAATGTAAAAGTGGAAAAAATCAAATGATATTACTTTAGTGGCAAGTCAAAAACATGGCACATCACAAAATGTGATGTCATACTCATTCATACCCTTCTGTAATGATAAAAAAAGTGCAAACGTTTACTACTCCGGTTGTGATTGGTTTTGCAAATGTCGTTCACTTCACAAACGTTGGCTACCTCGTCATGTTTTTTACCATTACATAATACGGAGTAATGAACAGTAATGGTGGTGGCTTAGAAGCCTTTCGGCAAAGATACGCTTACACAAATTATGGGTTAGTTGCATTTGAGCATTTGGCGAGAGAATAGGTACTGTGTACCTGTGTTACATATAAAAGCATAAACAACATTACCTGATTTTTTTGAAGCAAGCAAATTATATTGCAATCTCAAATACAATGGGTAGAAAATTTGACCAGAAAAATAAATCTTCGCCCCCAACCAAAATTGTCTCTGACACCGAAGCTCCCGAAGGACGCCGCATGTTTAGCCGAGGTTTCCTGGAACGCCGAGACTTGGAACAATACTTCTGGACAGATAAGACAATTGACGCTCATGCTATCCGCTGTGAAATTCACCTTCGATCCGGAAGCCAGTTGTTGCCTTTGCACCCCTTCTTTGGCAGATGCATGGTGGACCACGGAAGGGATTGCCGTCAGTCTTCTGGACATTGACACACGATTTAATTACTTGCCGAAATTCCACTACTTTGATTTACGCCGTCCGGCAGACACCAAATTTCCTCAGGAAGAGCAAGATTTTTGGAGAGTGATTGTTTTTGACCCACCATTTTTCTATATTTCGTTATCAGTGCTATATGAAGCTGTACTGCATGTGAGCAAAGGCAAATCCACAAAACTGCTTCTAGGATTCTTAAAACGCGAAGAGCAAGCATTGTTACAAGTTTTTAAGGAGTTTGACTTAAAAAGAACATCATTTCCTTTAGAATATTCTCACGTCAAACCTAACAAGTGGATTAATTATGCCCTTTACAGTAATATAGATATGCCTGGTATTAAAAGAATCAATGCTAAATAATCTTAACGAATTGAGATAAAATTAATGACAACTTTTATTTTTTGTAATTTCTTTTTTTATCCAATAAATTTTGGCTTCCTAAAATTTGATCTTGTTATCATTTTTCCTCTCGTAAAACCAAAAGCATGGACGTTTCAAGGGTTTGGCTAACGTCCCGATTTTTCTGTATCCGGTAAATGCCTTTGTCAACTATAGCTTTTCTATCTTCAGGGATAAAGTCTCGGATATTTTTCAACTAAATCAAGAAGTTACTCAACGTAAAAAGTGATATGCTTTTAAACAGTTATAGTGAATTCTTATGTACCGTTTGAATCTCTTGATCATTTAGCATATGGGAAGATATTTCCAGCATAAAATTACCAAAGTCTGATTT
>JAAXNX010002635.1:0-12842 GCA_036491905.1 Folsomia manolachei
GCAATTGACCATCATGGTCCAACTGATACCCACTTCTCTTATCTTTCTTATCTTTGTTCAGTCCAAAACTGAAGCCGACAAGAAGTGTTGCTCATGTGATGAGAACCTTTTGGTTCAGTCGGCGTCATCTGCCATACTGTTCAACCAGAGCCACACAATTCTTGATTTGATGGCCCATTTACTGTGACACATCCGCCAGACCACTGGGAATAGCGTAAGAAAGAAAGCAAAAAACCGGGTTACAAATGCAGAACTGAGAGTTATACTATGAACGTATCTCTAAAATAAGGAAACCTCATCCAGTCCATTCCTATACATTATTTCCAGCCCACCATCAATTAATCCGTAGCGGTGCTGACGGGATAGACGTCAGATCCAACCTCAAATTTATGGTTCCATATATGTGCGTAGCAACTAACGGCTCCATTAAATTTTCAAGTTTGCATCAAGGCCAAATCCCATGACCAACCTGATGCTGACGGGGATTTTAGGGTTTGGTTTTTGCAGAAAGAGCAAAGGCTAACCAAGAAGGGAAAGGAAGCGGCTGGCAACAAACAATTGCAGAAGAAAATGTTGAGAGTTTGGTCAAGTTGTCCAATATCAGTCAGTGCAATTCACTCAACCGGAAGGAAATCATTTTAGTTTCCCGTTCTGAACGTACCCACAATTAGTCCTGCACCAAAAATACATGTGATCAGTGACTGGGTGAGATTGCGGTTTGGTGAATGGAAGGTCACAACTTTCCCCAAAGGACCTGATTCCTTAAATATCAGTCAGTGCAATTCACTCAACCGGAAGGAAATCATTTTAGTTTCCCGTTCTGAACGTGAAAAAAGGGTTCATATCTATTTAATGAAATGTCAGTTTGAATCTTACTCAACCATTCTTCCTCCACTAGCCCCGCTGACATTATTAAATCAAACGAGAGAGAAAATGAAAGTAGCAGATATTTAAGGAATCAGGTCCTTTGGGGAAAGTTGTGACCTTCCATTCACCAAACCGCAATCTCACCCAGTCACTGATCACATGTATTTTTGGTGCAGGACTAATTGTGGGTGGTGAGTGTGGGTGTGGAGTGAGGAAAAGAGAAAAAGTCTTTGCATTTTGGTGTGGCCTGTTAGAAGAGAAAGTTTCATTTCCCAAGCATTGCATCTTACAATACAAGAATACTCGTTCCTTTTTTCTCCAAGTGGAATGAAATCTGGAATAGGATAAGACTGGAATCTTTTCTTCCTCAACTCCCTTGTTAGCACGATTGGGCAAATACAGATAATAAACTAGGAATCTGGGCGGATAAAGAGAATCTTTTTCTTCTTCTCTTTACATTTAGCTTTCCATCATCTCAACCGTATTTTCATGATAGAAATCTCGTCTTCAATGAAACGAACCGCTTTTCCCGAAACCGGGTAAATCCCTGGTGCTGAAGTGCAAATAAATGAGCCCCTCCTTCTCGGAATTAATAGTGTTTAACTTTGCCTACATGATGGTAATGGTTTTTGCTGAGTCTAATGTTGACTTATAATTAGCCAACCTTTTCATGGACCACGTATAGTATATCGCTTCTCCAATGTCGCACTACTTTCCCTAATTCCTAGTATGTGGTGGTAGAGCTTATGCAACACAACATACAACTCATGCCCAGATTTAGGATAAAAATAGAGTCAACGACTTCTTTCTAAACATTTAACTGTGAATGACGTGGCTCATTTTTTGTCGATTCCAGGTCACTCTAAAGCTTCAAGGAGTAAATATGGGAAGAGCAATTTGTTGTGTATTTCAGCCCAAGTTATTTTATGTACTGAGTAAAATTAATGAGAGTGGGACCTATATCGTGGTCTATCGGAGTGAAGAAGCACCAGGAACCAACCCCACTTGGCAATCTGCCACAATTTCCATGCGAAGTTTAGCCAACGGTGATAAGGATAGATGCTTGCAACTACAAGTCTTTCAAGTCGGGATAAATGGCTATCATAGGCAAATACTATTTTATTTTTTGGTCTTTGTTTCCGTAATCCGGAGAATGATAAAAAAATGTTTCTATTTCTATTTATTAGGAGTTTGGGATTTTACTACACAACAGTGAACAAGATGCAGGCACTTATTGGGAAAGATGGTGTCAAACTTGCCGGAAAGAATGGACTGGTCAGTGACTATGTTTATGTCTTTATCTTTAAATAACTCTACTGTTTCTTTGTGTAAAGGCAAAGAATGAAGAGAAAAGTTTTGAATCTCTTTTTTCTGTTCTTGCGAACTCTTGTCAAAAGATTTCCAGTTATGTGCGCATAAAGTATTCATTGCACATTTTAAATTAACAAGGAAATGGACTCCCATGTGGTCCACATACGTTGTGAATTTAGAAAATTGCGGGTTTGTGTGATGACAATTATAATTTGAATGGATCACTGAGTCACTCCTTTTCTACATAAACTAAATACGGTACATTATGGGAACGTTAACCCGTATACTCTTTAGTTGAGCACAATCCACTTACCAAACCTCATAAATATAAAAGTTTTCAGAAGAGGTTAGAATGAGTTGTTTCGTTGAGTAGTTTGGCTATCGCTCAGATAACTCGGTAACATGTTCTTTGAGGCAAAACTCATCCTTCTTTGTCATGTCCACGTTTTGTTTGGTTCACTCGTTTCTGTTCTAAGTTGCAACATTTGCTCTCCATTGTTGATTACTTTGCTTGTCGCTATGTACATATTTCTACAGTTGGTGCTGCGTTATTAACAGTGGCAATGCAACGCAAAAAATAAGAAAAATTAGTTTGATTTCTGTAGAAGCAACAAAATATGAAACGCTAAACTTTCACTCATTGTCATAGCCCGTCTTGTATCAAATCATTATTTCCGGAGAGAATAGCAGGACAAGACGCAATAAACTAGACAAGACTTCGCTTGGTTGTCAATCAATACACAACTTCCTAGTGTCCGTACATATTACACAAACAATTGTAGTTCCTTTCTCCCTTTCCGACGTCAAACAACCTATTTATATCATTATATACTATAAGATTTAGTCGTAGTTGTCGTGTATCATATTCCTTCAGCTGATTCGGATCCGATAACGAGATAACTGCATCCTCAAATTTTCCAGAAATTGCACAATTTCCAATTTGCCATTATCCACGAAAATCTAAAACAAGATATCAAGTCGTTACAAATATTGATTTATGCATCCGCCACACCATCCCATCCATGACTCAACGCTACTGCCATCAAGATCAACAAATATTGAAGCGTGACGCATTGACTTGATTTAGGAAACTAGGAAACACAGTCAGCCCACAAGTGCCAAGGAAAGTTCAGCACCAGTTGGGATTCTAGTCAACCAAAAGGAAGGAGGAAAGTGAAATTACGACAAGGAATGGAATGGAGAGAAGAGAATGTGGTCCAAACTAAAATAAAACCCAAACTTCCAAATCGGCTCACCACTACCACCAACCATTATAAGCCTTCATCCACAAAATTTAATAATATTGTCCTCATAACACAGCATGGCGTGGCTGGAAAATGAGTTGGAGAAAGTAGGCAAGCAAAAAGGCTGAAAACTTCCAAATCGGCTCACCACTACCACCAACCATTATAAGCCTTCATCCACAAAATTTAATAATATTGTCCTCATAACACAGCATGGCGTGGCTGGAAAATGAGTTGGAGAAAGTGGGCAAGCAAAAAGGCTGATGGAAATATGGCACAAGTGCGTGGGCAGTGGGTGATGACTAGAAAACTGGACGGAGAAAAGTTTCACAGAGATCTAAAAATATGATTTCCAGCATTTTTCATTCTTATCATTGATACGAATATGTCAACGTCCAGAAGGACAGTTTGCCTAGTCTTTCAGTTGTTCTGTAGTGCAGTGCTTATACAATGCGCTTATATATGTACAATTTGACTTGCAGAGTAAACTCAGCAATTTATCTTGTTATTGCCGTTTTTTGTTAAAAAGGTGATCTTATTTTACTTGCTGACTTTGCACTGAACTAGCGTATCCTTCCTCTGATTATATCAGGTTTATGGGCACATGAAATCAGGAATTTTTAAAGGGAGGTCGCTGCTCCATGTTTATTACATGCATCCCCATTTGTAATTTTGATGATCAGCTTTTTTAAATTACTTCCGCAATAAAGGAACGCGTACTTTACTATGCATGACTTATCTTTGTCAAGTAAATTAAATATTCATGATAGATAGCATAATATACTAAATTTCGTGGACTAAAATGGTGGTTTTTTGAGTTAATACATTTCTTATTTCATTTTCATTGTCAGGTTAGATTTTGTTTCGAAAAAAGATTTCAATCCAGTTCTTTACAAAATACCACCTAAACTGATGATTACATATTCTTAAATTTTTAGGAAAAGGATTCCACATTACGATTCCTTCAAGTAATGATTGCCCCCGTGTACACCTTCATGGACTACATCTCCAATGGAACCCAAATCCACTGTTGCTTCGCCATTGATTTTACAGCCAGTAAGTTGGGCAAGTAATGAATAAAATAATGCAGGGAATTGTTCCAACTATAAAGGTCCGTTAGAATGTTTTATCACCTTTTCCCTTTTTCCCTTACCTCTGGGATGTTGTTCCGCTGGAGAGAATGATGAGATGATAGTAATATCCTAAAAACGAGTGGTCTGGCTCACCAACAGTAGGAAAGATGCTGACCTAGACAAAGGCTGACTTTTATGGAATTTAGGTGAAATATGTTTTCTCCAACAAACAGAAGTCCCGGACCAAACCAGTTCAAAGCAGAGCTCCAGTCCGATTTAACGGGTTAAAGGATAAGAGAAGAAGAGATGGGATGTGATTTTAAATATTTTACTCACAGGCAATGGAGACCCCTCCGATCCGAATTCTTTACATCATTTCTCAACTGCTGGAGCTCGTTTAAATCCTTATGAGCAAGCTATTCAAGCAGTTGGAGAAATAGTTCAGGAGTACGAACAGACCAGAATGTTCCCGGTTTACGGGTAATTTTTCATATTTATATATATATATATAAATCTATAATAAAATAAATTCTATAAAGATTTGGAGCAAGGATTCCACCCTCAGGATCTGTGTGTCACAATTTCCCTGCGACTTTCTCCGAATCCCCGTTATGCACTGGAATTGAAGGTGTGATGGAAGCCTACAGGTCAGTTGACCATTCCTTGGAATATCATTTATCTTCGAAAAGGCTTCCTGGCTTTCGCCCGTCCTACTCCAAATTCATTGCAATGTCAACTTTTTTTTCAAATTCGCAATTTCTTTGTGCTTTCAGAAATTGTATACGTCAAATTCAGCTTTATGGTCCGACGTAAGGAACAGTTTACTCAATTTTTACCATACTATGTATAAAAAGCAGAAATCTTGAAATTAACGCGTACCGAGGAAATATTTTAACTTCAATCTAAGCGTTTGAATGTCTTGAACGGATTTAAATGGATAATAATTCCTTCGATAACACAGGAATTTTGCTCCAATTATTCGAGATGTAGCAGCCGTCGCAAGGAAGCAAATGGATGGAAAGCACTACTATGTCCTTCTCATAATTACGGATGGAATAATCACGGATATGCCGCAGACCAAAGAAGTAAGAATGAGCATAATTTTAGTCCCTAACCCATTTTCTTGAATTTTAAAACTTTCTCCTGTTCAACTTATGCAATTCCGTTATCTCATTATTGATGTGCATGATTTTCCACAGATTATTGTTGAAGCAGCGAAATTACCTTTGTCCATTATAATTGCTGGAGTTGGAGGAGCAAATTTTGCAGCCATGCAAGAACTAGACGGAGACACGGTACGACTCTCTTACAACGGGAAATACGCCGAGGTATACCGTTCAAACCTAACAAACGTTGTTGGGAGAAAGTTATATTAAAACCTTCTTTAAAATTTTCAGAGAGATATTGTTCAATTTGTCCCCTACCGAGACGTACGTAATTTTTACTACTTATGCCTCCTTGGCTCAAAACGAGAACAATTATTCTCAATCTTTTATTACTATTATTATTCTTAATTAGGCTTATTCCTGGATGGCTTCCATCTGTCCGGACGTGGCCTCAAAATGGAGCAGTAGTTACGACAGTACAAGCCGATTGGCAAAAGTGAGACTAGCACAAGAAGTACTGGCTGAAATACCGGAACAAGTAACAAGTTTTATGAAAAGTAGAGGAATAATTCCGGGTGGTTTCCGCAGCAGTAACAACAATGTCTTTACAGCCAAATCCCCGTAAAATTTGTGAAGTATGTAAGAGTGGCGGAGTGGCTCTCTAGCCAGAAGTTTTATGAGATAGGAAATGTAATTCTGAGCGTTTGTTAAACTATTTTCCTTATCTTCCGCAATACATGTCTAAATGTCGCCTTTCTGCTTTATGGTAAAAGTTGAGTGCTTTCTCCTCAGCCAAGTCTACATGGTTGGAGATATTTCGTTGGAGATTTCGTTGGAGATATTTCGTTGGAATAAAATGAGCGGAAGTAGGATAACAAGGACAAGAGATTGCATTGATCAAATACATCCAAATGATGGATCACTACTGCAGATTTTTGCTATTTCTTTCCTTGATTAGCTTGAACAAAGTACTTTATTTGACAAAGTAAATGACATATTTCTCCCCAGTTCTTAAAGCATAGCTCCAAATGTACTAGCTACAATTTGTGATATATTAATTTGTGTTGCTAATTTATTATTTTTGCTACATTTAATGGGAACACCGCTGACTGCATAAATATATTACTTCATGTATGGAGAAAGTCCATCCGAACCATGTAAATTCTTTGTATTTTCGAAACTCTTTCATAAAAATACCCAAATGTATTGACAAATTTATTTTGAGAATAAACAGAGTGATTGCCAATATTGGAGCTGACGAATAATTAAATTAGTAAATAATTTCTTCTTTATTTGTGTCATCCCATAAAAATTGACTTTTAGATTCACATTTTGTATACGTTTGCATTTTAGAACTATACAATTTGCGATATTCTCCATTCCATATTTCAAACTTTGGGTGAAAGCAGTTTAAAGTCTGGATAGTTGACATCACTTCAAATTATGATTGTCAAAAGTTCGATGTGGTAATTTGGGTTGAAAACTGTATTTCTTTTGTTCGCCATGCCCCTTTTGAGAACTCTCAAGGTAATTTGCAGAATCAAAGAATTCTCCATTTTGTCCTGAGCCATTCATCTCCATTCCATCAAAAGTCCATGTTAGCGTCCAATTCTCTTCATCTGAACATTCGGAACTTTCTCCAGATTCGGATTCGCCTTCGTCTTCCTCTTCGTCATCAATTTCTGCACCTTCAACTTCTTCTTCATCATCTCCTTCCTCGTCTTCTTCTTCCTCTTCATCCTCTTCTTCATGGTCATGACGAACCTTGTCCCGTTTGCTCTTTTTGGCAGATTTGACACACCTTGGTTTAAAGTCACACACATCCTTCCCTTCCAAGTAGTCTAAATCCGCATCAGGATCAACCCGTGAATGTCTGTTATCAGTCCTTTGTTGGAGATAAGGCTCGAGTTTCTTTTCTCCCAACTTGTCTCTAAATTGAGGTAGCAGCTCGTCCGGGTCCAGTCCTGGAATCACGTTGGGATCATCCAACTCTGAAATGCTCAAAGCTGCCGACTTAGTATGTAGCATTTGAGCATTATACACATCGTAGAAGCCTTCACCCCGACGTTGTCGATGGATTTCAACCAATTTCTGTGGATTTGTGTCAAAGCTTGCAATCAAGTCCCATTCCACAAATTGGCCATCCTCAGGCGAATCCCGGTTCCAGACTGTATTACAAAATTCCACCTTTTCAATCTCTTTTCTTTCATCTTCAACTCTTTTTGCTTCTGCCTCAGCTTCGGCATCTGCTGCAGATTTTTCACCATCCGCACTGGCATCAGTTACAGTCAGTTCGGGAATACTTAGTTTCGCAGCCATTTTAATTTTGACTGAGTGAGGCAGGGATCCATCCTCCTTTGAGATTAAGGCTAAAGTTAAACCACGAACATTATCTTGTTGACGTTCTGCCAGAGTTTTTATGTAGTCTGCATGTGATGCTCGATGTATTTTCATCATTTTGGCATATTCATCACGGGTAAGGACTTCGTGGGTGGCGCTTCGAAGGGTTTTGTAAAGTTTTCGCAATTTAGGGTGACGGTCAGGAGGATATTGTTCTTCTGGGGTGAAGTACTCCACCGTTGTAGGAATGGGATCAATTTCTAGGATAAATTCCGTGGGCAAGTCTTCATAACTGTAGAGTTGATCACTGAAAAAAACCTAGAAATAAAATATGTATTTAAATATGGTGACATTGAAGAGATGACATTGAAGAGATGACATTGAAGTGATGACCAATTTTCATGAGAACTTACTCGTCGCACTCTCGTATTTGCGTTGATCTTGATCATTCTAGTGACCAAGTAGCTTTCATTCCAGGCAGCTTTCACCAATTTCTCCAAATCCAAGTATGCCTGTGCATAAAACATTTTAAAGCTAGTGGGACATTCGTGACTTACTATACTTGCATATTCATACAATTCTGGCGTACATAATTCCATAATGACCTCAGCTTGAAGTGGACTTTTAAAACGGAGCCGTTAATAATTGTGCGAGATCTGTAGTTTCGTGCCACAATTTTTCGAAGTCTTGTTTCATATTCCCCACTCTGAAAGCAAATTCTGGATAAAATGGGAGCTATTCATGTATAGAATTTCAAATTGCTACTTCAATAGATTCCGAGTTTATTGTGACCACAATTATTTCCACTGAGGCATAGCAGTCCATGTCTGTCAGTATGAAGTTGACAATGGGCATCTCTTCTGCCATGGAACGGTTTCCTTCTTCTGAAGGGCAAATCATGGACACTGACCCATCATAGTCTCCAGTGACCTCAAAAGCCATCATTCCCAGGTCGTGATCTATCAATTCTCGAAATCGGGGACTGGGAACAAACCACCTCCGATGAATCCGGATATTTCCCAACTTTGAAGGAAATAAAGTTAAGTATTGACCTTTTTTGCATGGTGTGTTAAAAAAATGTAGCATAGGTTATGTTATGTTTAGCAGGCATTACCACAAGTTGCCAGTTGTAATAGCTTCGAGAGTCTTCAATATCAAAAATCGTTGCCAATTTGCCCTCCATAGTGAGATGGCGATATAGCGTGCGTTTGGGGTCATAAATGTAATCGTCCAAATTGGCAGCGGAGACTGACTCAAGAATACTAGCTTTTGAGGAAGCCATACTTTGATCCATTCTGGGTGATGGCTCCATCGTTAGAGCAAAATTAATATTACGCTTAAACGACAATCTTTCCCGTGGTTTATGTACGAAAGCAAGGTATGTAAAGTTGGGGCGCTTCGCTTTCTTTCAAGAAATCTGAAAGAAATGACTTCACATGCCTTGGTACGAAAGATTCTCCACCATTTGATTGAAGCCTGCGGAATGACTTATTCAGATTTTGAGTAACGCTTTTTCTATGCCCTGCTTTCGCTTACCGTAAATCGACCAGCCTCTTGGCAACGAACTTTAATTCCTTGATGTAATGTTACTAAAATTAGACGAGAGAATTATGCAAGTAAGTGACTAAGGTAAATTCTCAACCCAAATTTTGACGGACTTTCACTAAAATATGTATCGTTAAGAAATCCCAGATCTCTGCTAAATGTAAAAACTTAGGTAAGACTACTAAGATTTGAGAATGTTTGCCACCGGTGATTAAACGGGTGATTTAAACAATATTATGAAATGTTAGATAATATCCACGTAATACAAAAACCTCTACTAATACACTTGAAATTAGTATCGATGCATAATTTTGCCTAAAACGTGAAAAAAAAACTCCTACCCACTTGTATTTACACTGTATCAAGTATTGCAAGACTTTGTGTACCCACACCCACCCTGACATAAACTAGATAAGAACCTTCTAAGGTTATGTACTTATCCAAATTAGTTAAGACGAAAGGAACTGTAAAAGTATTACATTAAAAAAGGAAAGCCAATTAATAAGTGCGAAAGTTTAAGTGGTTGTAAAAATACCTATGTAGCACTAACCAACTACACCTATTACTATATGTAGATAGTGCATAAAGTAGTTAATAACCTTTTAATGTAATTATAGTCATTCATTTTATATATTTTAGAGAAACGAAACAATAACCCAATCCACCGTCAACCATACCGTGCTTATTAATGAATATTACAGATATTAATCTATTTGACATGTTATTTACATAAAATGCTAAGAATTTTAAAGATCCTCACTTATGTTATGAATACTTCAGAAATGAAGTAATGAAAGGGGTGATGACGATATGCATTATTTTATTAAGATTATTTACTTAGATAGCTTACAAGTTTAAATAATAGAGTATTAGACAGCTTCTTGTAGACAGTACAATAAATAGTGGTAGAAAATCTCGCAATATCGTAACTTAAAATATAATTCTACATTAAATACATATTATTATGGCTACTATATAGCTAATTATGGATAAGGATAGTGAATTTAAATTGTCAAGTGCAAATATCCAAATCAGATATTAAAATAAACCATTTCAAAATATAAAATATTTGTCTGAATTTTAAATTATTTGTGAAGAAAACTTTCACTAGTCAAAACAATGAATTGAATTCAGTCAAGACTTTCTGAAAGCATTTTTTTTACGCATTTTTAAATTGAGAAAAACATTATTGGCATTTTAAATGACAAAAACAAAAAATCAATAGCTGTAAGTATGTCATAAAATAAGTAGCCAACAGCATCGAACGAAATTAACCTAGACCTTAAACAAGCAACTAAATAAAAAAAGTGTTGAAAAAAATGTTCTTCAAACAATTACCGGTCAAAAAAAACTTCAAACATTTAAACACCGGAGGAAGACTCAAAACGACATTACTGACTTATAGGTAATGAAGATTGTTCAGAAGTTTTTCATTGGCCTGATCAAGAAGCGCTGTTCCCGTTAGAAAGGCCAATTTGTGAGCGTATTGACAGGGGGCTGGGACTGCAACTGTTCCACTCCAGTTAAAATACCCATGACACAATTTGAACGAGAATCGCTGCATTTTGTCTGCATCCAAGCCGGAAGTGTCGGAAATGACGTTGTAGCCAACTGGAGACACCGTTCCTTGTCGAGCCGTTTGAGGAACTAAGAAGAAGTCGTACCTGGAAGATAAACACAATAATGAGGTTTCGATAATGAATAACTATATGTAATTTAATTTAAAAATTCAACTTAAAAACCATACTTTTCAGGACATGTAATCTTTTCATCAACAACGGTCCCAGGTTTTGGATTTTCAAATTTGTTTTGTCCAGTCTGCAAAAATAGCCGGGTATTTATTCTTTTCGTGACTACAATCATCGAAAACTTTGGATCCGCTTGGGATTCTCCGTAAATCCGTTTGATGGTGTTCTAAAAATAATGCATAAAATACAATACATCAAAATTCAAAACAACAGAAATGATTATGATTATATTTTTAAATTCATACTCACTTTTAATCCAGCTATCTCGCTCTCCACCACATACATGAGTTGTCCTTCCCCAACGCCATCACGGTAGAACATAATCCTGAAAAAAATCATAATAATAATCATATTACATAAAGTAAGGCGTCATCCAGCAACGCTTAATTTATTTTAGCTCACCGAGACNATCATATTACATAAAGTAAGGCGTCATCCAGCAATGCTTAATTTATTTTAGCTCACCGAGACGGGTATTCTCCATTAATTTGCCGATACGCATACAAGCATTCTGCAAAAAAAAAAAAGAAAATGGTGAAAAGGCAGTAGGCACGAAATATTTATTACAATTATTTAAAATATACGTCCTTACTTGCCAGGCAATTCCCTACTTCAGCAGACATCTCGACCCCAGGTTCGGACGACAAGATAGTTGAAAAATAAGATGCCAAGTTGACTGATGTTGTCGCCGTCATTGCTCCGAAACTACGGCCACCTCCATGATGAACATCAAAGCCAAGGACCATGAGACCCTAAATTAAAAACAAAATAATTAAATCACACAAGAATAATGAAGGACATCAGGCAATGGAAATATTATTACTAATTTCTTTCCTTACCTTCAAAGGATTTGACAATCCCCAAGGTTGGCCTCCGACCTTGGCGTTCATCTGGATAACCAACTTCGTACAAATTGACATGAGCCCTTTTTGATTGTTTAGATTCTTAGAGAGAAAGCATTGAGATGGAACTGGAATAAATAAATAGAATAAAATAAAAGGAACTGGAATAAAACAGTTTTCATAATAGTTATGTTAAATTAAGTGATTATGCCAAAATTTAATGTACTTACTTCCAATTTCAAAGGAGCATTGCTAAGCTTGAACGGTGGGGGGCAGGGACCAGAAGAATTCCACTCCAATTAAAATAGCCCCTGGGCTAAGGGAGCAGGGACCGCAAAAGTTCCCGTTAAGATTCTTGGAGAGAAAGCACTGGGAACTGGAATAAATAAATAGAATAATTAGATTAGTTCATTTCACCTAATAATTAAACAAAAATTATATAAAATGTAAATTACTTACTGCCATATTTCAACGAGCATGTCTTTTTCGGGAGAATGATGACGATAATGTCAATTTTGCCTTGAAATTGGCCCACAATTTCATCAATCTGCCCAATATAAGCGTTGATGCTAGAATCGTGTAATCTATACCTGCAATAAATCATACCAGGGTAAGTCCAAGATAATTGTTGACATAAAATAAATTTGAAATTACTTACTGATGGGGCAGGCATTATGAAACCGAGAGATCTCGAGACCCGCTGCATGACGTTCACCAGATTACCAATACCTTCAGCATCTTGTCCAGTGAAAATAATGGCCCAAGT
>JAAXNX010002636.1:0-12842 GCA_036491905.1 Folsomia manolachei
CACAAAACAATCAGGAGGTGTACTCTTATGTGATGGACTTCCACGGAGATGTGCCTTCTTTGATACAGACGGCTTTTGGGGCGAAGGATAAAGAGGGTAAAAGTTTGGGATATTTGCGAAATATTTTGCCAAAATTTTGCAATACCACAATCTTGTAATGTTCTGCAGGCTTCTCTCACGCCGATGATTTGCCATTCCTCTTCAATAAGACGTTTGGTTGGCCAGAAATAGAGCTGGGGACGAGGGATGGAGACTTTTCCGAGAAATTATTGACCCTTTTAGTGTCTTTTGCGAAGGATGGGTAAGCTGGATTGCGAATTTTATAAAGTTTTTACAAAATAAGGCAGATTTTTTAATGTTTTTCTATTGTTGCAGAAAACCAACCGCTCTCTGGGGTCCGCAGAAGGAGTGGCCAGCCCAAGGTAAGGGCACGGATCGACCAGTTCTCTATTATAAGCTGGATCTTGAAGATACCAAGTTACTAGAAGACCCTTGGGCTGGGAGACGCGCATTTTGGGAGCAGCTCTCCATCAAGGAACATGGCAAAGTGGGACTGGATGAGCCTAAGGAGGAACTTTAAAGACTGGTCGATAATTAGAGGATAATTAGCAAGGTTAATTAATTGTTAATTAAGCAAATAAGAAAGACTTAACTTGGACTGGAATGATTCTCAAAATTAGTTCTTAAAATTATTCAACTTGTTATGATAAAGCTTTAAACTTTCGGATTTGTTAGCAAGCCAAAGATAAGTGGTTAAAATAAATTACCTTAAAAATAGTCGGATAAGCAAATGATAAGCATAAATAACTCATTTGTATGTAAAAACGGTTAGAATTTGCAAATCCATGCAAAAATCTCTTTGTTTCCTCGGACAAAAAAAAGCGGGAAGGAAGGGGCTGGAGGTAAAAAGAACGACCGTCAGAAACGTTTGAAGCGAGTTTCGTAACTTTAATTAAATTTTAGTGCAATTACAATAATTAAAAAGAGGAGCTTATCAAGAATAGAGGAAAAAGGTGACACCTTATCACGGATAAGGTTAAAGGTAAGTTGGGCATGTGTTTATTTTCGGTTGGAAGGGTTCCGAATTTGGGATCCTTCCTGATTTTGCAATTTGTTGGAATCAGAAATTTATGACGGTACTTCTTGAGCTATTGGTATCTTGATAAGGGAGGCATGACTTATCTTAATAGCTTATCATGACGAGATAAAGTTGATACTTGGTCTTTTAGTGAGAACTAGGATTTGGTGTTAATTTCCTTAATTATTTTAACAGTCAATAATTTTGATTTAATTTATTTGCAGGACAAGATGACTCCACCCACAAAACCGGATGGTGTCGATGTCGAAGCTCGTGGCGACGTCGGGAGTCCCGTCCTTTGCTTTCAAATCAGGAAAATTATCGTTGAAAAAGAAAAAGGTCAGAAAGGCGATGGCGATGATCCACCCAAAGAAAAGGAAATCCTTGGAAAAATGGACTTCTCAATATTTCCAACTTATCGAGGAGTTGAAGACAAAGTGGTGGCGATACAGGTAAGACAATAATATTGAACAAAATAGGGATAGAGTAGCGATTGATTGATTAATTATTGATCTTTCTTCCAATAGGGCCGAGGTGGCCAAGTTCGCGTATTTGATGAAGCGGATGACCGTCGCGAGCCGCGTCCGGATTACACGATCATTTTAATCAACTTCCAACAACTCTGCTATAATCGGGTGTTTGCCTCCGCGACCCTACCAAATGATGGGTATGACATCCAATTCATTCCAGAATTCATAGAAAATCCGGAAGGAACTGATTTGAGGAAGTTTCGGTGAGTTTGCGACATATTATTTAAAAGGAAATGGATAAGTAACTTATCTTAATTTGTGTAGAATTACGCCCTCCAACTACAAAATCCAGCGACACAACGTGAACGACATCCTTCACCAGAGGAAATCTTGGAATGACTTGGTCCGCTTGAGAACACCACGTCCTCGGTGTCCAAATGTGCAGCTGCAAAGACTTTTTCTTGCCATTCAGAAACATGGGTATGATGATTATTCTTCTTCGGGGGATAGTCAAAATGGGAGTCAGAAAGAGGCGCCAGTGCCTACTTCAGCCACTGCGAGGACTCCAACTACTAAAAATGAGACTGATACAAGTTCTTCGGTGCCATTGGTGGAAAGTCAAAATGGAAATCAGCAAGAGACACCAGTGGCAGCAAGCACTCCTAAAAAGAAGACTGATCCAACTCCATCCTCACCTAAGCCACCACGACGATCTTCCCGTTCACCCAAGAAGAAGCTTGTGTTTGGAGGGAATAACGGTCAGCAGGAAAGGGACATAGCCAATTCTGGTAGTCAAAATGGGAGCGAAGGTCAAGAATTGGAGCAGAATACGTCTAACCGAGAAGTGGTTCAAGAATCTCCACCAATCCCGAGTCCTCCTCTAACTCGGCGAACTTCATCCCGAAAGGGAAAGAAGGCAGCTTCAACTCCAATCCCAGAGGGTGAAGGTGAAGTTGACACCAATCCTGGAAATAGCAATGTGTCCTTCAACATTAACCTGGATCTCGACATGGATATTGATATTGACAAAGAAACTGAGCAAGTTTCAGTGGATGACAATCCTGCCAATGACGAGCAGCAGGAAAAGGAGCCCGAGCCCCCAGCTAGTACGCTGAAGAAAAAGATACAATTGGAATTCTTTTCGCAAGCATTTGTCCCACCTTTGGATAAGAGGAATCGAGTTATTCGGAATACTCACAGGAGAAATGTCGTGGCTCCCATTAATACTTGGCTGGGCTCCAGTGAAGAAGATGAGAATGGCGGTGGCGATAATGTTCCTGAAACTCCGGCAGATCCTGGACAAACGAAATCACGGGACAAAGACAAAAGTAAGGCTGTGACTCCACCTGTAACTCCGGTTCGGAGGTCGTCGCCAAGAAAGAATCCAAAACCTGCTACAACTGACAATCAGCAGGATCAAGGTCAAGATCAACCGGTGGCTGGTCACTCCCGGAATTTGCTGCGACCAGATGGTAAGTTTTTTAAAGCTTAATTTTTAATTTAATTTTATCTCTTTATTTATTTATTAATTAATTAATTTCCTCATAGAATTACCTCCACGTCCACCAAAATCCGCCAGACCTACTACCCGGAGAACCATCTTATCAGACTCTGACACAGATGATGAAGACAACTCTACCAACAGGAAGCGAAAGAAATCAAAATCTCCTCCTGTTCCAATTGCTTCTACGCCCAAGAAAAAAGTCAGAACTTCTGCTACTGCTGCTGTGCGATCCAGATCCACTCCCATTCCTGCACCTTCAACTCCTCCTCCTCCAGTTGTAATTGAGGATAGTGAGATTGAAATTGATGACGACTCACCATCATCGGAATCCAGTCATGGTTCTGGTCGTGCCAGGAGAAATTCTGCTAATCAACGTCGTCGACCTAGTACCACTACCCCGAGGAGGAGGCCTGGCCGACAACCGGGAACTGCGATGTAAGGATTGCCTATAACTTGAATGTTTTATTTGTAATTAATCAATTGTTAATTATTATTTGCTCCCATTTTTTTTGCAGACGTAACTACACCCCAGCGGACTCTCAGCATATGTTAAATCTCGTCGTCCGGAACGATTGGGGACGCTACGTGAAGGGAAATGGACTCTGGGAATTTGTCGTGAAGCACAAACTGCTTGAGCATCGGATTGGCGTAAGGACTTATCAAGGACTCCGGGACCACTTTAAGAGCAAGATCTGTACTGCGGTAGAGAACATGACGGCTGGAAGTACGGGCGGTCCATTTGTCATTACACAACGGGATCTGGATCAATTTAAGAGGGCGAGGAAGGCTGCTGAGAAACATTCTCACTCCAGGGGAAATGAATTTCCGGGTTATACCAGTGTCAAAGATGTCATTCGCGTTTGAAAAACATGGTTTAACAAAGTGTAATTGTAAGCTTTACATATTTTGAAGTCTAATACTGATAGAATTGAGCTATTTATTGTTACTCTAACAGAAATGAAATATGCAATTTACACACAAAATGGATATTTTTATGTACTTATAAAAACTGGAATTATAAAAGGACTGAGAGAGATAATTCAGAGAGTATTTATTCAGATATTTCATTTTTTAAGTGTCACTACATAAATCCAGCTCTTATCTGTTGAACCGTGCTCATCCACCGGATAAACATGACGTCGTTATTCACACTCACAAAAGTTTTAGCCAGTGGTGTCGTCGAATGTTGGACTTCTTGTTGTTCGTACAGAATCTGCGAAAAGTTAGCAATTTAGCAAGGTGTGAACTGATAATTCAGAATTGGCAAAATTCGCAAATTATCCACCTGAATAAATTCTTCGAAATCAATACTCCCTGTGCCATCCTCATCCACGGAGCATAACTGCGGAATCCGGTCACTCATTGTGGTCGTGTCACCTAAATTGTCGAGACCCACGCTCCTACAAAAAATATTGCAAAATAGTAATTTGGCATATTGAGTAATTTTCATAATTTTTGCACCCACATCTCCGCAATCTCGATCAAACCATCCCCATCAACTTCAAAGGCTTGGAAGAGGTCGTGAATTTGAAATATTTTGCGATCATCCCATCCTTTGAATTTTGCTTTGAGGTCACCTAAATTGCAGTTGGTGTACTTGAGGGAGGCATCCATCCGATCCATGCGTCTCTGGATGACGGGCCACATCCGTCGACGAGTATTTAGGTCCAGGAATATCATGGAGTGAAGAGCTTTATTCCACTTTTCGTGGGCGCCTTGGCGCAGGGATCCTAAAATAGTGGCAAATTGCAGAAAGTTTGCAAAAAGAATGCTGCAAAAGTATGTTTTACCTGAGATGGAGTAATCTTCAGCTCGCACATAGGAAATTGGGGCTTCTTCCAGAGGTTCGCCGGAAATGTTGCTGAATACTACGCGACGTATGGCGAATAATACGGAGAGGACGGAACCCATTGCAAGGAAATAGTTTTAATAGAATGATGGAGTCAGTGGGAGCGATAAGGCTCTGATCAGGAACTATAGAATGCTTGGGTTGAATTTGAAAATTGTCATGGAACGTGAGAATCTGGGGGTGTGACATGACTAGGAAGTGTGGATTACTGCCAATTCATGGACTTTTTGAGCAAGAAACTGGGATAGAAATATTTTTTGACTTTCTCCGGATAAATAATAATTGATTTAAAAAACATGAAGTTTTTTTGCATACAATGAAATCAAAGTTTTGCATCAAACAATTTGCTCGGAATGGATATAATGCATAGCATCCCATTATTGATTGATTATCGATTATCAATCAGGCCCTAGATTACTGCAACTGCCTGCATGAATCAAAGTGGAGATGCACTTATGTAGCAAACTCATCCACCGACTCACTTTAGTTTAAGAAACTCACAACTTTTTCCAGGACAAAGTTTTTTGCATTGTTTTTTCTCCACTGGTATATTTCCTGTTGACTAAAATGTTCCTAGACGCCCATCCCACTGTCTGTAGGTGATTAATGAGACCAGACCAGGCAGAGCCAGAGATGTACCCTCTAATCCGGGAGGCTTATCTGGAGAAAACGGGTAAAATCCGATTTTTTACTCTTGATCCTGAATCAACTTTTCCAGGATTATCCTTGTTTGTTCAATTTGAAAGAGAATTTAAGCCCAACTTTTTTCAATTCATCATTAATCATTCCTTCATATAATGAGAATCTAAGCTTTGGCTCATACTTCGGGGAAAACTCTGAAAAAAAAGATCCGAAATTCGGATTACGAATTAAATTTCAAGTTCAACTTCAACTTGGAATCTCCACCGGAATGAGACACTTATCTGTAGCAAAGAACCGGATGCCGGATTAAGGTCAAAGTTTGAGGATTGAATTATTTTACAGAGTGAAAGTAAAAGTGGTGAAAGTCACAAAGTTGAAAAGTTTACAGAGACAACCCCAAAAAAATGTGGAGATTTATCACTTTAATAATATCCTTTGATCCCGGAGAAAGTTGGAAAAGCTAACCCTTGTCAGTTGCAGCAGATGCGAGGTTTCATTTCAGACCGAGTTGTGTAAAATACGACTCAATTTCTACCCGGATTCGGGTGTTACACTCCATTTTTTTGGAGGAATCGAATCATTTGATGAGAATGACGACCAATTTCAGGACAAGAATGGAACAAGGAACAAAAAGAGTCTGGAGAATGGCTGGACTTGAAATTTAATGAAATTGATAATTTACCGAGAAAGCAAAGCCGGACAATAACGGTTGGATGGACGACTTTAATTGGTCTTTGGTGGGTTGTGGGGAAAGTCACTAATTTTAATTGGTTTATTACCACAAAGTAATAGTTTCCAGAGGTTGGAAATCGTGAAGATTGGTGTGGAATGCTGGAGAAAGTAAATAACTTTAACAATTTATGAGGTAAAAGTAAGGCATGGAGTGAATTTACTCAAAAAAAGAGCTTCTTACATGGTCAGCATTTCGTGGTGAAAGCACTCTAAACTTTTTCTGCTCGAGTTGCGAAAAACGAGGGTGCAAAAAGAGTTTTCCAACCAAATGGATGCCTTTGCTGCAAATTATTGCAACCACACAAAGAAAGAGGAAATGTATTGAGCTTTGATTTGCGATGCGGGTAGGAAGGATTTTACAGTTGCGAAATTTATTTGCAAAATTTACTCGATTTTCAAAGTGAAAGTTCCTCGAGAAGAGAAAGTCTTTCGATTTCAATTTATGGTTAAATATTTGTCTGGAATTTTGCATTTTGACGTTATAACTTTGCATATGTCGCAAAAAACTTAAAAACTGTTTGCAAAAAACAATGATAAAGTCTGACATCAACTGCATAATTTTGAATTGTTTTATTTAAATGTCTCAAAAGTAGATGCAATTTATCAAAAATCCAATCAAGTTAGAACCAAGGACATTTCAAAATTTGTAAAAAAAAAGAATAAATACAGAATAACTTAATTATCTACTTTACATCCATACCCTCATAATTATGCCGTCTATGTTGATAAGACCTCATCCAAACTGGTTCCTCTCCATACCCAATTCTGTCTATTGGCCTGGTCCAACCTAGATCGAGACCTTTGCTCGCCCACATGGCTCTTATGGCACTATCTTCTCCAGATTCGTCGTCCTCGTCATCCTCCTCATCTGACCTTATGTCACTTGAATCTTAGGTCAGTTGACCTCAGGTTATCTGAGTCCAGGTCATCTGTGTCCTGCTCATCCGACAGTTCACTTCTCGTGTTAACATTCGCATGAAGCACGCCCCACCAGGTTTTCTTTCCTTTAGCGGTTCCAATCCCCAGGGAGGAAACTCCGGTCGGTTTTTGTTTAAAGTATTTTCCTTTATATCCGTGACCGTGGTTGGAGTCGTCGTCGTCGTCGCTCTGTAGAAAATTGGGCGATTAGAAAGTGTCTCAATAGATAAGCTTTCAAGAACAATAATGTTCCAAGAACAATAATGTCCTGTTCTCACCTTTTTCTTGGGTTTTCCTCTGAAAAAATCGTCCTGTTCCTCATCCTCATCGTCGTCCTCTTCATCTTCTTCCTGACTCTTTTTTCTTCTTGTTCTTATCCTTGTCCTCATCTTGGGTAAGGTCCTTCACGGGGACGGCTGGTGGCCAGTAGGGCCAGCGACCTACAACGCCTTCCGCCTGACCGACGCCGGGCCATTTGTAGAAATACCTGAAAAAGATAAGGTAATAATGAGACGTTTAGAAACTTAATTGTGCTTATCTTACCAAGGATCCTCGAGATAAGGCTGATAAACTTGGGGTGCAGCAAGGATTTGGTGTTGCTGATATTGGAGTAGCTGTTCCGGCGTGATTTTGACGATGTCCTTATTATTTTCGACGGGTTTCGCCGTCACGGAAGAGGTGGCGTCGTCCTCCTCACCGGATTCCTCACTTCCACCGTCGTCGTCGTCTTCTTCGGAGTCATCGGCCCTGGAGGAGGGATGTCCGTAAACATGCTCGAGGAGGAGGAGGAAGGCGATTACGAAGGCGATAACGGATTGGAGGGTGAATATCTTCATGATTTTTAAAAATTGAGAAAAAATGAAGAATATTGGAAAAACGCAAGAACCTGTTCTTACACCGAAACAGGCAAGACTGTTAAAATATGCATGTTTAAAAGAAGTGGTTTGGTTAGGGGCTTAAGGTGGGTATTAAGGTGAAGATGTGGAGTGCTTGACCTGTGGGTCTAACTCACCGAGTTACATGTTATGATTCTATGTTAAATCCGGTTTTTAAAGGGGTTGATATACGTATATGACCAAATCATGTAACAATGGAAGGATGCTCTTTTGTTGAAATGTGTGGTTGCTCTTTGTAGTTTTGCAACAAATTAGGTTTTTCATGAGTGAGGATTTGCTAATTGTAATAACATTTGCGTGGGACACGTGCCTTTGTGCAAATCGGAACGTCAAGGAGCTTACTTATCTGCTAGGCTTTAAAAAATGGAATCCTTACAAAAATTCTAGATTGGTTGCAAATTTACCCATGTTTACCTAAACTAAACTAAAAATGTCTCAATTTGCCTCTAAATCGGGATTTTTAGTAATTTCTTGAAATAATTGAACAAGTTGCAGTTTACCTTTTATTACATGCCCACAAATTCATGATAGTTTGATAGATTAAGTTAATTGAGAGATATCTTAAATTATGTAGTTACACCTTGATAAGTTCTAATACTGCGTGTTATCTAAACTTGTTAAAATTCTCTTGGCTCAGACCTCAGCTACTTGTTCGACCTGCTCATCAAACACTTCTGGGGCTGGAGGAGGTTCCGTGGGGGCGTTGGTGGTGTCCTGATTTAGCATTTGATCCATTTCTCCATCCTCTTCGGCGCCTTGTTCCTCTGACTTATCTTTGGAGGAGCGTTTCGAGTTTTTTCGGAGTTGTAGCGTTTCCTCTTCGTCTCCTTCAAGACCTTCTTGTCCTTCTGCGCCAAATTCGTCGCCAGTTTGAGCTTCCTCGTCATCCTCCTCTTCTGGGACGCCGTACTCTTCAACTTCCTGGAGTATGTCGGTCGGAGTCTCTTCCTCCTCGTCGTCTTCCTCCTCTTCGTCATCTTCTTCTGGTCCTAGGACGGAATTGTAGTCGGACTCTTCTTCCTCCTCTTCGGCGGCGTCTCCGGCGGCTAGGGCGTCACGAGCTTGTTGCGCGAGAAGGGACGCCATCCGTTGTTTGGAGGTTCTGCGAAAAAAATGAGGTCAAACTTGCGACAAATGACTTGTGACAAGTCGAAGCTAGAGGAATTTCACAAATTCGTCGCCAGTTTGAGCTTCCTCGTCATCCTCCTCTTCTGGGACGCCGTACTCTTCAACTTCCTGGAGTATGTCGGTCGGAGTCTCTTCCTCCTCATCGTCTTCCTCCTCTTCGTCATCTTCTTCCGGTCCTAGGACGGAATTGTAGTCGGACTCTTCCTCCTCTTCGGCGGCGTCTCCGGCGGCTAGGGCGTCACGAGCTTGTTGCGCGAGAAGGGACGCCATCCGTTGTTTGGAAGTCCTGCGGAAAAAATGGGGTCAAACTTGCGACAAATGACTTGTGACAAGTCGAAGCTAGAGGAATTTCCTACCTTGACGTTCTTATCAACGCCGCATTATTCAGCATCGTATGACTCCCACCCTGATAGCGGGTCACATCCGGGGGCAGTGTTTCCTTACTTGGCCAACATCCCGATGGCGTGAGTTGACTCAAGGCGCGTTGTTGCCGCTCGAGGATTAACATGTCGCGACAATCGTGATCAAACTTTTTCTTAGCACGCATCCGATGGAGGTCAAAGGCTCGTTTGGATGCGGTCGTGTGACCGGCGCAAATAGGTCCCAAAATTGGTAAGGTAGGTCCATTCGTGAATCCGGTAATGTTACAGTGTTTATTGCACGAGATACAGTTGTAATCTTTGAGCAACTTCTTTCTCGTGCCGGCTGGATCGGGTTCTTCAATTTGGCGTTGGAGACGGCGAACCTTGTCGTCCAGTGCTGGAAAGGGAACAAGGTCAAAGGTCAAGGTCAAGGTCAAAGGTCAAGATATTTGGCAAGTGACCCACCTTTAATATTCGATTTGAAGAAGGCCTTCACCGGGATGAGCTCGGATTTGTCCAGTTTTTCCTTAACTTCTTGACTGAGACGGTCTGTGAGCTCTTTCCAGTGTTCGTTGTTATTGTAGGCGGCCATGACGAGGTCCTTGAGGGCGGCGGAGAGTTCTTCGACAACAGTTCCAAACTCGTCGTAGGATACCTTGGTGTTTATTTGACCCTTGTCGGCTTTGTCGTTCAGGGCGTCAGCGAGCATTTGGTTTGTCACCATTCCCATCTCTAGGGTGCGGAGGAGTTCCGCCATTTTCTGGAAGGGTTAAGAACGTTAGGAGTGAAGGATAAGCATTTTGATAAGCTGTCGACTTACCGAGATCTTTTCGGCGTGTTCAGAAATTTGCGTGATGAGATTTACAAGGTTATTGTAAATGTTTTGCAGCTCGATTTTGTCTCCAGCTCCGAAATTGGAGTGGACGGATGTAGACGCTGATGCAGTCCCGGCGTTATGACTGCCACTGCGCATCATGGCTCGGAGGGAGGCGGCGGTGGGTGGGGCTTCCTTGGCGAGAGCGCCAGACACTGGTGGAGCTCCGTTTTTGGGGAATACGGCGTCCCAGTGGTCTGGCGGGATGGATTCTGGAAAAGGGAGGGCGTTAAAATTCGCCAAAATTGAAGGATTGCAAAAATATTTGCAAAATTGTTGCCAAAAATCTTACGAAGTTTCTCCAACACTGCGGGAGGAATCTTTTTAAGAAGCGCGTCTTGTCGGAGGATCTTAATTGCGAGGGTTTCCTCATTATTTTTAATGATTTTAAGCGCCTCCCAAATAGTATTGAGTCTTTCGATGAAGTCCTGCTTGTTAAAGGCGGGACCGTGCATCTGTCGGGTTAAAGGTCAAGGTCACTTAGTCAAGCATTAACATTCCTAATTGACCTCTAACCTTTCTAAGAAACTCTTACCCGAACATTGTTCCGGATCGCATCCAAATCCAGCAGGATCAAGCTCCTCATATCCCTAGAAAGCAGAAGTTCCTCAGCCTCATGTCCGTGGGGATGCTGGATAAGCCCGGCTTGACCTTGACCTTGTCCCTGACCTTGACCTTGCTGACCTAGCATAGCGGCTCGACCATCCTCCGACTCAGCTCCGGGTAAGTGTCCATGCAACGCCGGACCTAGGGCGCCGTGAAGACCGTGCCCACCATGAGGCTGGTGTTGATGCGCGATTTGATCCACTTTAAGAAAACGACTCGGCGCTCCTCCAACCCTTTGGGGATGACCTTGACCTCGACCGTGACCTTTGTGACCTCCAGGACCTTGTTGAGGAGTAGGAGCATGTTGCTCATTGGGTTTTAGCACGATATCCGTGTGAGCACGTTGGATTGCGACGCCATTCTCGTCGTAGGTGGGTGGAGCATCGAGAAATTGTGGGTTGGAGATGGATCGCGTTTCCTCAGGCTCCAGAGGTTCTCCAGGAATGGGTGGGGTCGCTTGGGTTTGTGTTTTGGCGTGTTTCTTAAGCTGGAATTGGAGTGGTTGCTTACCCGCTTTGGGCTTTTTCTGACCCGGGTATTGATAGGAGGCGACGGGTTTGCCTTGGGTGTATTGTCCGCTGTGTTCGGGCCAGTCGTCGGGTTGGGCGGCGTCAGACTGGGCGAGGGAGTCGTCGTAGGGTTGAGATTCGTCGGTGGGTTGGTCGTCTTCTTGGAAGCCGGAGACTTGTTTGGGACCGGGGCCGGATTTACCGGGAGGTGGTCTCTTTCCGGGACCGGACGCTTGTTGACCTTGTTGGGGTCGTGGTGGGCCACCGGGACCTTGTTGCCATTGTTGGGCACGTTGACCGGGTGGACCGCCTTGTTGGGTTTGACCTGGAGGTCCTTGGCCGGCAGGATATTGGCCTTGCTGACCTGGTGGACCTTGTCCGGGAGGATATTGCTGATTTTGAGGTCCTTGTCCAGGAGGGTATTGTTGTCCTTGCTGACCTGGAGGACCTTGGCCTTGTTGATATCCTTGCTGGCCTGGAGGACCTTGGCCGGGAGGGTATTGTCCTTGTTGCTGGCCTGGAGGACCTTGGCCGGGAGGGTATTGCCCCTGCTGTCCTTGAGGTCCTTGTCCAGGAGGATATTGTCCTTGCTGTTGTCCTTGGGGACCTTGTCCAGGAGGATATTGTCCTTGTTGCTGGCCTGGAGGACCCTGGCCTTGTTGATATCCCTGCTGGCCCTGTGGTCCTTTACCTGGCGGATATTGTCCTTGAGGTCCTTGGCCAGGAGGATACATGCTGTCCTTGCTGTCCTTGTGGACCTTGACCTTGTTTAAATCCCTGCTGGCCTGGAGGACCTTGACCTTGTTTAAATCCTTGCTGACCTGGAGGACCCTGGCCTTGTGGTCCTTTACCTGGTGTATATTGTCCCTGTTGTCCAGGAGGGTATTGTCCTTGCTGTTGTCCTTGGGGACCCTGACCAGGAGGATATTGTCCCTGTTGTTGTCCTTGGCCTGGAGGATATTGTCCTTGCTGTTGTCCTTGTGGACCCTGACCTTGAGGATATTGTCCTTGCTGTTGTCCTTGTGGACCCTGACCTTGAGGATATTGTCCCTGTTGTTGTCCTTGGCCTGGAGGATATTGTCCTTGCTGTTGTCCTTGTGGACCCTGACCTTGAGGGTATTGTCCTTGCTGTTGTCCTTGTGGACCCTGACCAGGAGGATATTGTCCTTGCTGTTGTCCTTGTTGACCCTGACCAGGAGGATATTGTCCTTGCTGTTGTCCTTGTGGACCTTGACCAGAAGGATATTGTCCTTGCTGTTGTCCTTGTGGACCCT